>JXTC01000597.1:32956-83237 GCA_002914845.1 Trema orientale | reverse complement strand
AGAGATCCCTGTGGCCCTTTTTTGAAAACGATAAATTATCGTTTCTCGTTTTCTAAATTTTTTTTGAGGAATTTTCAAGTTCCGGATTTGAAAATGGGCTACCAAACACATTTTTTTGGGCTTATTTCGTTTTTGTTAGTTTTCAAAACATAAAACTGTTTTTGAAAAGAGTACCAAACAGAGGATTGCCCTTATGTGTACTGATGTTATGGCGAGGGCAAGACCTCCAATGAGAGATGTTGTCGAGTTGTTGACACGAAATTTTACGTGAAATCTAAGACTATTAGAGAAAATTAATGCAACGACTTCATCGTCGTTAAGCAATAAGGATTGTCGTTTGAAAGCTATTTGTCGTTTATTTATCATTTCTTTTGGACCAAAACGAATGCATTTTGAGCAATGAGTTTAACTCCTCTATATCTATCAAGTTGTTAGGTTGTAATGGACAGACTTGAATATTTATCTCTGACTTTGTTTGTTGGTTTAGCTTTTTGAAGCTTTGAATTTGCTTCAACTCCTGGTTCGATGAAACCTTGTTTCAATTTGGAAGTTGATTTCCATTTCTAGACTCTTACGTCAATTGGTATCAAGAGTTGTGGCTTTTCCGGTAGTCTTCAATGGCTGGTAGAAACAAAGAGTCTCGTGCTGTCGACATTGATCAAGGTATAGAAGCCTACTAGGCATATTGAAGACCCTAATATAGTCAGAGGGAAAAGAGAATGGTCTCAGCACTCCTCTTTTTCCACTGGTTTACCTGAAGTTAGCTCCGAATGGATGAGTTTTCGTTTGATAAAAATTGGTTCTTATAATAACTATGGTTTAAGGTTCAATTCTTCTAGATGGTTATTTTGTTGTGGAGTTATATCTTGAACTACAATAGGTCGGCATAAATTTAGTTTCCATCTCGTGTCGTTCACTGAGCTTATTCTACAGAAACAGAAGAAGATAATAATAGCAATAATTTGCAAACTCTTAAGAGGGGTTAGCTGCTCCTAGCTTCAACTTGAAAATATGATAAGACTATGCTGCATCATGTCTCTGCAACGCAAGAAATCACTCGGGGAATAGGTACAATTTTTCGTCAGAGTGCAAGATGATCACCTCCATATTTTTTCATCAGCTGAGAAACGTGGAACACAAGGCAAAGATTTCATCCACTGTTTTGGCCTTGAACTAGCGAAACATCTAATATACATTTCCAAAGTTTGATCAACGACTTCACTCTGACGGTAATGATTCGAACATAAATGAAGAAAATGCTATGAACACTAAAAATTCACATTTACACCGGTGATGTAGCATTATTTTCAAATACATAATTTAGTTAAAATATAATTTAGTTAAAAATGATATCACATCACTAATGTAAATATTTTGTGCAAATTTCCTGACATTTTTCAACGCGCATATTTAGTTAGCTTATCAGAAAAATGGTAGACTTAACGATAGAGAAAGGCAGCCCCTCGATGAAGTCCATGTAAATGTCACTACATATTTGCAAAGACATGGGTAATAATAGCAGCAAACTCGCTGGAGCCATATGCTCAACCTTGTGAGGTTGGCATGTATCGCAGTCACGAATATATTTCGTAACCTTTTGAAGAGTTACATAAACCTTCATGACTATTGCTATAGAACTCACTATCGATGGTAGGAGCAAGCTTTGATTTTGGCGCCAAATAAATTCTGTCTTTGAACGAAATGTTTACCCATAGCCTGCCATGCCAAGGCTATGCTACATCGTGATGAATTTTCGCCAAAAAAGCTTGAAGCTCAGGGTCTGACTCTACTTCATCTTGAATTGCTTTTCACTAATGGTGCAATCAAAGCCATCAAGGAATCTTCATCTTCAAAACTCACATCTTTTCAATGAATGATCTTCCCTTTTGCATTGTCTGGTGGGATTGCATATATTTGCTAATTGCAGGTAAAATATAGATTGCTGAATCTTCTATTTGAATGATCGAGCAAATAGATGAATGCTTTTTATGCTAGATATAACATGACCACATACGCATATTGATCAAGGTTTTTTTTTTTTTTTTTTTTGTGAACTACACATTGGTCAAGTTGTTCATGCAATTGTATGTTTGTCTAAGATACTTTCAGGTCATATGATTTAATGAGCCGGGCTGTCACGCATTCAATTATATTATAAAATTGTTACCACCATATATTTGACTAAATAAGTAGACAAAGTTAGCACCTCTAACAATATTGGCTAAAGAAAATTGCATCTAGTAACAACTCTAGAATTGACCAATTACTAGAATTAGGAGTCAATAAATTATTTTGTGTTCAGCAAACCTAAATAAAATAAGTTCCAGTAAAAAACCTCTTTAACACGATTAGTCAGAGGTTATGTGTGGGTGCAATATATCCTTGTATTTTGTTTACAAAATGTATATAGTCTCCTGACAAGGACATTATTATCCTGCTTCCGTTTATCTATTCTTTTTTTCCCCTTGAATTGCTACTTCGATCGTTTCAAATGCAAGTATTATTTCTCTTTTTGGATTCCCATTAACCAACAGCGTAAACTCTAAACTATTAAAAAGCCACATGTATAAACGAAACCACTTTAGCATGTATATAATTGAATCTACCACAATACTAAAATCACAAGAAGGATTTGTAACGGGCACCATTATCATAGCTTAAACTACAAACAAGAATAAAGAAGCTACATTCAAGCCAAAAGAGTTCAAAAGAAATGTTACTGACTGATAGCATTTAACGCATCCATGAAGGCATGTTATGCCTTAGCTTTTCCAGCCTGATGTGATTGAATTCTCTGTTGCAACTTTAGTATCTGCAGGATGACACATATCCAGAGGACGGAATTAGTACCGATATACTTGCAAAACCAAACAAGGATATGATATCTTAAAACTATAACTGATGGTCTAATTACATAAGGAGGTTAAATATACACACACAAGGAAAAAAAAAAACAAAACCACCAAGAGCAAACTTTCATGGCTTCAGAGATTCGTGCTTGTGAATCAAAAGTTAGATGACGAAGATATTCCTCAGACACACAAGGAGTAACAAAATGAGGTTGATATATAATCCTTTTTGTTGCAAAACCATCTTCATCGTTAAACTGCTCTGAATTACATTTTCTCAATGCCTAGTTAGTAAATGCCAAGAAGCCAGTGAAGGTTTTAGAAGCCCAAGAAGGTAAAACTTGTAGGTTCCCAGCACAAAAGTATACTTATCAATATTATTGGCACTTGCAAGTAAATTTTAACAACAAAGATACATTAGCATGTAAAAGATCATTTCCTCCATTTGATATATCGATCAAAACTTTTGGCTCTTCTCTTAGAGGAAACAAAAATTTATGTTAGCATTTAGGACACAGCAGTTGGTACTTGGTTTCAGGAAGCAGCATTCATGAGCAACATGATATTTTGATTAAGAAAAACACTAAATTAACAGCATAATTGCTTTGCATAAGGTAAATCCCCCAAGGCTATCAGTTGCATTTCTGAAGAGATATTGTTACAGTAATCTTTAAAAACAGGGTATGACCGAAAAATTGACTAGAATACACATTGTTCAGTCAACCGGTGATTGAAGAATAACAAAAGTAAAATGAACAAGCACATGAAACTCTATTCTACGCTCGAATCAATGAAGATTAATCAGAAATCAAAATCTCATAAGCACAAGCTTAAGCCACCAACAATAAATCATATGTGCTACAAGCAAATAAGCATATTCATGCATTTAAGGCTTTAGCCATACTATAGGCGAACTCTTGTGTCGGTTATTACAAAAGCCACAAAAGAGACATAATTCAGCAATCCAAAAATTGTTAAGAGCTGTAGTGCATACTAAACTAATCTATTTTTACTTATGCTACTTAAGTTTATGGACCCATGCATCAAACCCGGCTTTGCTGCATCTTGGCTTCAGTTGTGGCCTCAACCAACGTTTGTTCTTTCTGAGGTTTCATTACACAATACTATTTGGAGTTGACTTTGATGTATTGTGCAGGTTTTGACTTCACTTTAGAATCTGTGCGTTAAACTCCACGTCCTATAGGATATTAGTCACAGTGGGGAAAGAGTGAAACCCTTTGATCCCCTGGGAAGGAATCAAAAAAAAAAAAAAAAACTCCACGTCCTATTAATCTTAGGAGTACCAAAAGTCTGTGTGTACCTAGATAATATATCTTTCACATCTATGGAATGTAAACCTAAAGAGAAAAATAAATGGATAAATGACCAATATAGCCATCGTTAATTTAGCCACTCTGAATCAACCTTTGAAAGCCATAGACATATCTTATAACAACTTATTCACAACTGAAATTCCACAGTAAAAATAGCACTATGAGGAATACAAAGAGAGAGTCCAGAATCAAATACAATGTGAAAAAGAATCCAATAAGATGAATACAAAGATAGAGAACACAAACCGCCTCTTTCTTGCTATTTTGCTTCTCCTCTAAATCTTGAAGAGTTCCATCAAGCCGCTTTCTGCTTTCCAGAAATATATGAATTAACAATCAACGATTTGCAGCGAGAACACGAAGAAACAAAATGAAGTAAAAAACAAATGGTGTTGATATTTGGTAATTTCATCCTAGCGAAATTTCAACACAAAAGTATGCATCACAACTTAGATATCTCATTACAATAACTCTGAATTTCCTATTATTAGTACACAGTGCAAAGTTTTACAATGACCCGTATAAGAAGAACGAGAAATAGAAGCATACAATTCAGCAGAGATGTATTCAATTCTCTTGCGCACATTTGCATTCGCCTCTGCTAAATCTTGCTTCACAAGAACTGGACCTATCAACTTGTACACATTTGCATCTTCTTTCAGCAGGTCCAACTCCTAAACCAAAAACGAAATCGAAAACATAATATTTGATCAAAATCAAATTAACAACCAATCACCATAGCCTCAATAACAAAAACCAACTAATAAATAAATAAAATAAACAAGGAAGAGCAATTTCTTCTTCTTATTTTTTTCTCTTTTTTTTTAATTTTTTTTCCTTTTTTTTTTTTTTTGAACAGGGGCTTCAGCAATTGGTATTGAAGTATAATGATAATCAAAATCAAGAGAAACCACTACCAAAATCAAAATCCCAGAACTATTTAAATGGGTCGAGCTCATAAAATATGATACGACTCCAAAACCTAACATTTTTCCCGGGAACCAAACAGAAAGCCGAAAAAAGCGAATTAAAAAGTGTGTAAAAGGGACCTTGAGGACGAGCTCGTTCTCGCCGAGCTGAATGGTGTACTTCTTCCTCACTTGGTGATTCTTCGCAATATCTGATAAGCCACAAAAAATACCAATCTTTTTTTTTTCAGAGACTCATTCGATTGTAATGATCTCCATCTGTTTGTAGAAATGCATGAGAAGAAAAAGAAAGGAAATTTTGAAGCGCAAGGAGGAGTGACTTGCCTTTCTGGAGTTTGCTTAGATCGTTAGCTTTGTTCTCCAATTCTCGCTGAAGCTCCTTGGTGGCCGAGGCCGATGACGAGGCCATTGTAGTTATGGAAGCTATGGTTTGAGAGATCGAGTTCAGTCGAGACTATACGGCAGTGACTTTTAGAGCCTTTTTGGTCTGTAGTCTGTAGTATTGGGTTTTTTTGGGCCGGCTAATGCGGGCTGGCCTGCCATAATCAGATTTTCAGAAACGGCGGTTTCTGAGGGCACTATTTGTGATTTAGCAACTGACTAAAATTTTTAGAAAAGTAACAATTTTATCACACATAATACTGATAAAACCTGAAAGCTAAATAGGGATGTCAATTTCACCGAATAGAGTGGTGCACCGGCCTGAATGGGGCGGACTTTCACCGTTATAAATGGTGCGGGGCATAGGGCGGGGATTCCCCGTTTAATATTTAGCGGGGCTGGTCGGGCTTGGGATTGAGTATCCCGCACCGACCCCGCCCCTATTATATATAAGTTAATTTCTATTTTTTTTTATATATAATAGTGATTCAAGTAGATTTTTCTTAAAAATAAAAAAGATCTAATAATATATAGTCATATACTAATATTTTTTGAGTTATTTGGGATTGTATTAGCTTTATGAATGAATGATATACTATATGATTTTAGTATTAAATATTTTATATTTGACAATTCTAACATGTTAAAGTTTTATTTGAATGTGTTTTTTAGTTATTTAGGTCTAAAATTAGAATTTTCAATGAAGTTAACTTTAATTTTCATTGTTTTACGATGTAATTAGATTTTTAAAAGATTTGAACTAACATAGAATTGTTTAATTTATACAAGATGACAATTCCAAATGGGGACCCCGATATACCAATGGAAAAACTGATCCCCGATGGGGATTTCCCAAAATTGCCCTGCACCAAATAAAATAGTGAATGATGCGGGGATGGTATAGTAAAATAATAATGGGGACGGGGATGGTAAACATAAAACCGGTCCCGTCCCGCCCCGTTGGCATCCCTAAAGCTAAAGTTCAACTATACAATGCTATAATTCAAACAAACGCATGTTAAAATGTTACCATTATGAAACTCAATAAAATAAATGATACAATTCGACCAAACAGATTATAAAACTCAACCAATATGTTCAAAAACATAGCGAGAATTGATTAATAAAAAAAAAAACCCGAAAAAACAACAACTACATAGTTAGAATCCAATGGTCAGATTCTAAGGCTATATCCGTTTGGTTCGCCCATTTGAATGTGTGTATTTGAATGAAAATTGTGGAATGTGTTATAATTGGAATGTGAGACATTTGAATGGAAAAAATAGTGGAATGTGTTATAATTAGAATGGGAGTATTAGAATGGACCATTCAAAAACATCTCCCTCCCTCCATTATCATTCAAGACACAAAAAAACTATTCTAATGGTTAATTTTTCTGATGGACCATTTGAATGGAAAAACTTGATTGTTGAAACAAACACACATTCTAAAAGATTATTTGAATGGAAAAACTGGAGTTGTTGAAACAAACACTCATTCAAATAGGTTTTCCATTCCAATGGAATAGAATGGTTGAAACAAACGGAGCCATGTGTTTGATACGAAAGAGGGATGATAGAAAGGAAAGGGACTTATATTACGTAGGAAAGAGAAGTGAAAGAGGAATGAGAACACTTTTTTCTAATTGTGATTGGTATAAGAGGAATGAGAGAAGACTAAAATATTCTCCATTATTTGGTAAGAGAGAGAGACGGAAGGAAGTGAAAATATTATAGTTAGAATAACTACTTTACCATTTGAGTTAGCATTTTCCTCCTAAAATCTCTCTAATTTTAGAATGACTGAAAATTGATTTAAATTAAGAATTTGAAATTTCTTATCTAATCCATTCTCTCCTAAAATCCCTCTTACCAAACAACCATCATACTTCAAATTCACCCAATAATCCCCTCACCCCCCTTATTCCTTCCACTTCTCCCTCTTACCAAACATAATCTAAGGTGAAAGATATTCAATAATGACTCAAGTTATTTTTCAATTTTGAGTTCAACTTAAGATTGTATTTTCCTTGTGCACTTTCACAATTAGATTAGTACAAGATCAGTGATTGCCAATAAAAAATATTACCCAAAAAAAACTAATATGCCTAGATTAATGAAATAGCATTTGCATAATGCATTGGAGCAGTGATATTTAAATTATCGAATATACTGATCAATAATCACAATCACAGCTACTAAATATTATTATAAGAAGAGTGCTATAACAACTTTATTTTTTTGGGCGCGTCTACAGTAGAGGCGCCCCTACGTAGGGCCCTGTCTATTCACCGTTGGATGGGAATCTGTATATAAATAGATTCTCCACAGATTCCCATTATTCCCCACAGATTCCCATCCAACGATAATTAAGGCATGACCCTACGTAGGGACGCCCCTACCGTAGCCATCTCTTATTTTTTTAATAGTATTAATGTAAATATTACAATAATTTGTTATATTTCTAGAATGCCAGATAGTATGACAAAGTCCACATTCATTGAAATGAGAAAGACTGAAAAAAATAGTGGTTGAAATTCTTCTTCATATAGGGATTTTTTTTTTTTTTTTTGGCTGGAACGTATAATAGGGTTCAAGTCTCAGGCTGGAACATACACTAGGGATTTTTTTTTTTTTTTAAAAGAAACATACACTAGGGTTCAAGTCTCAGTATAACCTCCTTGTGAAATGTGTTACAGAGCATTTTTGTTTAATATCTATTTTGGCATAAGAGAAATACTAAGGACACTCTCTTGGATACTCTCTTTGACACTCTCCAGTTTCACTGTCTGACACGTAGATTCCACTATCCAATTTAATATTTTAATAATACAACAAATCATAGTGAAATTCATGTGTCAGGTAATGAGATTAGAAAAATATAAAAAAAAAAATGTGAAAAAGAGTGTTATTAGCATTCCTCTTAGCATAAAATCTTACATTTTTAGTTTATGGAGCATTATATTTTTTTTTACTTTTTTTCCTTTTATTTAGCTGCAATGCAATTATAAAGAAGAGCCAATGAAAATCCACAAGTGGTCAAAAGCATCATGAAACGGCGGTGGGTGGGGTCCACCGCTAGACACTAGTTCTCAAACTACGGAACTAAAAATAAATAAATGAATAAAAATAAAAAATTGCTTTGGTGGGAACACAAGGAAGAAGAACATTGCTTTTTCTTTAATATTTTATTTTTCTCAGACGAGCCCCTTTTTTGTCAAATTAATGTGTTAGGAGTATTAAAGTAAAGTTTGATTAGAATATAATAATTACGAATTAGTAGCTCAATTGAGTAAAGACGAGTGAAGTGGGAATCTTTTGAGATAAAAAGGACAGAGTTACAGTATACAGTATACACTCTACTCACTCACTGCTCTCTCTCTCTCTCTCTCTGTCTCCTCTGTCGCTGCTATAAAACTCAATACTCAAGAACTCTGTGAAGGAGAGAAGCGAAGCAAGAAAAGCTAGAGCGAGAGAGAGAGCCAAATATAGAGAGAGAAAGTAAAAAAGCTTCAACAATGGTGGTTTCAAGCTCCACAATAACCAAATGGGTGTCACTCTTTATGCTTCTTTTAGCTACTACTACTACTACTACTACTTTGCTCGCCCTAGAAGATGGTAAGTTTCTCTTCCCCCTTTAGTTTAAAAAAAATTTCTGCTTTGTTTTTGAATTATTTTAATGAATCGAAAATGCTTTTTTTGGTTGAGAATTTCTCTCTGTTTGGTAAATATTAGAGATCTGAGTTCCAATGTTATTCCAATTCTCTGTTTGGTAGCATTTTTAGGGATTTTTGTGTTTTTATTTGGGGATATTTTATTCGGTTTATTCGAGATATATTTTTACTTTGAAGTTAAACTTAAAACTAGTCAAAATAAAAATATATCTGTTTTCTCTCTCTATGGTTTTGGTATTTTTCTTCTCAAATGTGTCCGACATTGATATGGTTGGAGGAATTTTTTTCAGGCTTTGAGCTTTCAAAGTCTTAAAAATGCTTAAAAGTGAGAAGGTTGTTAATATAATGTCATGTTCTCTAATTATTAGAGTTTTAGCACTATAGAGCTTTTTTTGTTTGCTGGGTTTTAACACCTACTCTATAGTGTTATTTTTAACACTATAGAGTAATAGTTTGATAGAATAGAATGATTAAATCTCTCCACCGAATTCAAGCCAAAAAAAAATCTCTCCACGGAAAAAAAAAATGATTAAATCTCCAAGCCATCAAGGCTATATGGGTCCCCTGCTATGAGTGGTTCATGGTAATCTTGTTTTGCACATTAATGCTTCCTTCAAACCTTACTTGAAGGGTATGCTTTTTGTTTTTTTTTTTTTCAAATATTGTTATTTTTTTTTGGTTGTCGTATTATTTAATTGGCTCACTATCTATGGTGGGTCTTTGAAATCTACTTCTGTCTATTCAGACGGCGAGGTTTTCTTTGAAACCCCAATTGTGACGGTACAAATGGCCCAATTATGCCCAATGTCTATTTAATTTTTTTCATATAACTATAGGTAACGTTAAGACTTAAGGTAGATGAATTATATGTTTCTTTTTTATTTTTATCACTGATTTGTCATATGATCGTGAAGTCTTAAATTCCAGCAAACGAGATCTTAAGTATGAGTCATCTCACCTTCATTGTCCATTATTTTTAACTTATCTTATATAAAATTATCTAGAAATGCAAGTTTCCTTTTTTAGAAAATGAAAAAGAAATAATAGAGGTTGAAGAAGTAATAGGGAAGGTCGGGACAACCTTTAAAATTAATTGAACTTCTAATGGAAAGTCATAAGTTTGTCCAATTTTAATCTCCTACTAATGAATTACATAATCACTATTATAAATTGTAGTAACTAACCATTAATTAATTTTGAATTTTTTTTCACGATCATTACTCGAAAATCTTACCCTTTTTCAATCCAACAGATTTTTTCGACATTTACTTTCTTGGGCTAAATGCATAGGTGCTTTTTTTCTTCGAATTGGTCAAAGCAGTTGCTTTTTCTCCTTTCTCATAAAAAAGGGGAAAATCTTGGGCCCATAGCTTGTTAGAGGTACTCTTTTGCCCCGTTCTACGATTAGGTGAATTAATCTAATTTAACAAAAGGCCAATGTCCTTTCCGTAAAGGACACTAGCCCTTAAAAATATTCCATGATTGTACCTTTTTTTTGTGGTTATTATCCCGATTTCCAGCTAGACTGAATCCATAAAGCACTAGTGGTAAAAATCACTTTTTTTTTTCAGATTAGTCAAAGTGGGGAAGACCATTGTTGAAAAATTAGTAGGCCTAAACGTTGAGGTAGGGCCCACGCGGAGAACCGGGCCTCTGGCTCTTGTTGGATTTAGATTAACACGGTCTTCTCACATAATGAGTCACGCTCAGTTTGTGCGTTGTCGTTTAGGGATGAGGAATGTTGTAGTGTGGGCATCCTCGCAACAAAATTTTATGTTAACATAATAACATGAGCTTTAGATTTTCATTGAATAAGGTCACGCAGGTCCAAATAACTAATTTTAGACAAATGGAATTGGTCACACACATTTCAATAGCGATATCTTTCTTTATCTCCTTTTTTTCCCTTTTTTTGTTTTTGTTTTTAGATTGTGATTTTTTGAGAGTTTTACTTACCTATTAATATTTTTAGTCGTATCCTAGTTATTTCTAATTTTATAGTGTTTTGAGGCCATTGCATGGATAAGGTTTATCCACGCGAGAGTTGCTCACCAAGGTTTTCTTGCAATTTGTGAGGACTGAAATATTTTCAGGGGAAGCAAATTGGCAAAAGGGATAGATACATATCCATATCTTGAAAAGACAGTTTGTCTCTAGAGATTTGGTTTTGCAAATCAAGTAGACCTTATAGACAATCACTCGAATCAAAATAATGTTCCAAAACTAATAGTGTCAATGTGAAAACTGTCTTTATTAAGTATTATATTTCTCATAAATGCGCCGATTTTCTGAAAAGTACTTACGTACACGGTACACGTGATGGGCTGAGTGGTTTTCTTTCACTGCATTGATAATCTGATAGCCGACTTTTTCTTCAAATAAATAAATAAATAATAATAGTTTATAAAAAAAATAAATAAGAAAAAATAAAAAAGAAAAAGATAACTCTCTACATGAATTGAGACACCCCATCTCGTCACATAAAAAAATGAAGTATGAACATTAGTCAGAATTGTGGGCTGTACATTTGGCATTGTAATTGTCTTAATGCGTCATCGAAATTCTTATATTATTAGAAAATTAGAATGTGCTTTTTCTTTTTTTTACCATTCATTGTAATAAATGTCTACTTTTCTCTTTTATAGTTATTTACACACTGGTAAATTTATTTATTGCGTACATTTTATTTTATATCTATAGCATTTAAAAAATAAATATTTAATTAAAAAAGACTAAAGATTCGGTCATTTTGTTATAAGACCGAATATTATATTCGGTTAGTCACACCAATGAGGAAACTATGGGTGATACTTTAGGAATATCAAGTGTAGGACTCAAAAAATAATTTTAGTTTTCTTCTTGGTTTAAAAAAAAAAGAAAAAAGAAATTTAACGCTATTTATTGCTGGGCGCATGATTACAGGCCCAATACCAAACGGAGACTTTGAGACGAGCCCATTAGGGGGGTTCCCAAGCGAAGCAGTGGCCGATGGGCCCACCACTATCCCCAGCTGGAAATCGAACGGCACCGTTGAGGTAGTAGAGTCAGGGCAAAAACAGGGTGGGATGATCCTCATCGTACCCCAAGGTAGACACGCGGTGAGGCTCGGGAACGACGCGGAGATCAGGCAGGATCTGACGGTGGAAAAAGGGTCGATCTACTCGGTCACGTTCAGCGCTGCGCGCACGTGCGCGCAGCTGGAGTCGCTGAACGTGTCCGTGCCACCTGCATCACAGACGATAGACCTGCAGACACTGTACAACGTGCAAGGGTGGGACCCGTACGCGGTTGCTTTCGAGGCTGACTCGGACGTCATGAGTTTGGTTTTTAGGAACCCGGGCATGGAGGATGACCCCACTTGTGGGCCCATCATCGATGATGTCTCCATTAAAAAGCTCTTTACCCCTGATCGACCCAAAGGTAAAGTAAATAATAACTCGCTTTTTTCCTTTTATTTATTTATTTTTTTTTTCTGAAAGAAAGTGTTCTTTTTCTCTCCTTATATGGTTTTGATACCTTTCTTTGGACTTTGAAAAAAAAAAAACGGAAACATTTTTCTTGAAGTGGGTCCTGTAGTTTTGGACTCTTATTGATCTTGTTGAGGATTTACGGCATGGGATTGTGATTTGAGGGGATTGAGGATATGTTTCAACTGTGGGGTCTAGGGCTCTTAATTGTAGTAATAAGAATAATATAGGAGAGCTAAGTATAAGGTGACGAGATATATCTGGTCGATTGGACTAGTTGTTTTTATTATTTCTTGTTTGTTTTATGCTAGTGCTGTCTGTCTATATGTCTAATCAGTTTTGGACTTTCTGTCGTTGGCACATATCCCACTAAGCTTGTAGGACTTTAGGCAAATTAATCAAGTTTGTATGTTTATCATAGGCCACCATTCACTGTTATAAGATGTTTAATCAATTGATAATTGAGCTTTTCACGCGTACTGCTGTGACACTAAATTTTTTAATTAAAAAAATTGCACTAAACTACGCATTATTTCAAGTTATGACTCTTATTAAAAAAAAAAAAAAGTTATGACTGTACTATTTAAAATTGTGTTGATGAAAATCACTGCCAATTTGTGCAAATATTTTTTATGTAAAAACAAGAAAGGGTGGGTGGAAAATAGTGTGGACAGAGTTAACACGATTTGAGACGTAGTCAAACAAAAAGGAGCTATTTTCTTCCTAGTTCAAGCTAGAGATGTACGTATGGGCCCGAGCTATAGTGTCCGATAGCTAAATGAGATCTTTCCTTTTTCTGGCTAACTAGATAGGATTAACCTTTCAATGAGTACCCCTTGAATTTATTCGAAGGCCTTTTTCCCATTTGGTCATGTAGTATGTACACAAAGCTAGAATCCAAAACTGTTCACTTGTTTGGAATGAACTGCTAAAACCACTCTCCATAAATATTCTCCCTATGAAATGTTGGACTAAATAACTCATAGGTTAGTAATTTTTGTTAAACCATTTTTTTTCACGCATCATCTTGCAGACAATGCAATGGTCAACGGAGACTTTGAAGAAGGTCCATGGATGCCCAAAAACGTTTCACTTGGGGTACTCCTTCCCACCAACCTAGACGAAGAGATATCCTCGTTACCTGGTTGGAATGTTGAGTCCAATAGGGCTGTGAGGTACATTGACTCCTACCATTACAGTGTCCCACAAGGCAAGCGAGCCATTGAGTTGCTCTCTGGCAAAGAAGGCATCATATCCCAAATGGTTGAAACCTCACCAAACAAGGTCTACAGCTTGACCTTCGCTTTAGGCCACGCCAGTGACAAGTGCAAGCAGCCTCTTGCCATCATGGCCTTCGCCGGGGACCAAGCGCAGAACATCCATTACATGCCGGATTCGAACTCCACCTTCCATGTTGCAAGCCTCAACTTCACGGCCAAGGCTGAGAGGACCCGGATTGCGTTCTACAGCATTTATTACAACACGAGGAGCGATGACATGAGTTCGTTGTGTGGCCCTGTGCTGGACGACGTCAGGGTGTGGTTTTCTAGCTCTCATAGAATTGTGTTTGGAGAATTGGGGCCAAGGCTTGTGGTTGCCATTTGGGTACTTGTTTTTGTTTTGGTTTAAGAGTTCTTTTCTTTTGGTTAGTGAGTTTTTTCAAATATAGATATATATATATATATATAGTTGTACCGTCTGTTAGGTCTCTCTGCTGTGGGATATGGGAGTGTTGGTAAACCACATTCCTTGTGTTGTATTTTATCTTTTCTAGCTTTCTAATTTTTCCTATGAGAATGAGATATGAGCAGCATGCCTTTATCTTTTTCGATCTTTTCTTTTCATTTTTCGAGACAGCTTAAAATACTGACTTTAAAGGATTCGTGAGAAGAAAGAATGTGAGTTATTTAGCTAAAGATAATGTTTGCTTCCTATGGGCAAAGGTCTTTAATCTTATTATATAGTTTTACGAACCTCTCCCAATTTTTCTCTGTCCAGCATTTACTGCAGATTCACTTATCGTTTTCCCTTGCTATCTTTCTCACCACCAAACTAGCCGGCTATCTTCATGTGCTTAAAATTAGGGCTTAAAAGCAATAAAGTTCAACAGGATTTCTGGGTATTAGAGTTTGTGAAGGAACTTGGGCAAAAACATGTCTTTGGGGACCGTTTGCTGGCAAAGTTCAGTGGATGAAATCTTCGCCCATTAACAAGATAGCAAAGTTCAGTGGATGAAATCTTCGCCCATTAACAAGATTATGGTCAAGTTTGTTCGAATCCTATTAGCCAATATTATGCATCAACTAATCAAAAATCAATCTTATGGTTGCTTGCATCTTACTTTTTCCCGCAATATATGTATACCGTCGTATATATTGGATTGGTAACCTATATATATACATTGGTTCACACGTGTTTGTACTAAGAACAATAGATGAGAAAAATGGAGGGAAAAAAAAAATGTTGCGGCTCACATAAATATATTTTTCCTCAAAAATAGTAAGAAAAAGAGAAAGAAAAGTTATTTAAGTGGAGTTACTAAAATAATCTAGCACACTAATTTTAAATAAATATGGTAAAATATTCATTTAAAATAAACTAGTTTTCTTTTCGTTTTACATACCAAACATTCTAAAATAAACTAATTTTCTTTTCTTTTTACATACCAAACTATAAAGGGAAAATATTTTTCTCTTCATATCCTATATATTTTCTCTCCCTCGTAATTTTTTCTTCTCTCTTATTTTCTTTCCTCTCTATCAAACATAGCCTGAATGTTGATGCTGCTGTTTGTACATTCTCAGACTATTAATATTGGGTCTATGATACGTGATCCTGCAGGTGAAGTTGTGGGGACAATGGTGGCTTTAATGAAGGATGGTTTTGATCCTTATATTGTTCAATACCGTGCTATAAGACAAAGCATTAGGGTTGCTAAAGACAATGGTTTCAAAATGGACTACTTGGAGAGTGATTCTCATAAAGCTATCCAAGCTCTTGCTCGTCGAGATTTTTTCTTCTTTGTTACCCTCTGTCACAGGGGTCATGCCTAAACACGCCCATTCGGCGCCAACTTCCCAAACCATCTTGCTCACCAACAATGCGCTCATATGCTATGTCGACTGATTTCGCCCTGTCTTGGGCTCCTCAAGAGAATGGGTCCAGCTCCCGACTAGTTTGTACAGGGGTGGCCTAGCCCCATAACGATCATCTTACAGATCTTCCGCACACACCTCTAGACTTATCATCCCCAGTCAGTAATGCCTCTGCGCAGTTTGTACCCGTTACAACAAACAAGGGGATTACAAACCCTCCCTCACCGAAAAACCATACATGTCCTTGTCAATGCAACTATCTCTACCGAAATGCTGTACCCTACCTGCTCTTTCACTTGGTCTGCACACTCGTGTGCCGATGCACCAATACTGGTGCTTGGCATAGATGCAGTCTACACATCGCATTGCATTTCGTTATAGCTTCAGTAGAGGTTCGGTTACCTCTAGTGATTTCCTTCATATGGAAAACAACATTGTGCCCCATCCACAATAGTCGCACTAGCTCTGATATCACTTGTCACAGGGGTCATGTCTCAAACATTAATATGCATATGCGACACCCGACTCCCCGGGCTAGCCTACTCACCAGCAATTTGCTCATATGTAATGTCAATCGGTTTCTTCTTGCCTTGGGTTCCTCAGGGAACGTCTCCAACTCCAAACTAGTTTGTGCAGGAGTGGCCTAGCCCCATACAATTATCCCGTAGATCTCCTGCATGTATTTCTGGAGTCATCCCGCATAGTCAATAGTACCTCTACGTAGTTTATACCCGCTCTACCAAGCATGGGGGTTACACCCTCCAACATTTAACCTTCGTTTAATTTAAAACAAATAAATAAATAACACTTTACTTTAAGATAAGGTCATATTATTTAAATTGTGTGGTAAAATAATATGGCAATAGTTAATGACTTAATGCAAAATCTCTCGGTGCAAAAAATTCGTGACGTAGAGCAACTCCAACTGAATTGTATTTTACAGTTTTGCACATAAATAAAGTTCAAATACGGCTCCAACCGAACTTCAAAAGGAAATTTTATTTTAGAGTTTGAAACAGTGGAACGCCAAATATAGTGTGATATTGTAGGTTTAAAGTTTGGTATAATAGGTAATAAATTGTATTCCCTTTGTGTCCTTTTCTTTAATTATTTGTCTAATAATTTTATGATTTTATGTAAATTATTTTAATTCAATTAATAATTAAATTTGTATTTTTTAACATAAAAATATTAATAAACTAAAGTAAAATTAATTTATTAATAAGTAAAATATTAAAGTAACATAAATTTATTAATAATTATAATATTAAAGTCCAAATAAATTGCCACTAGAAAACAACATAAATTAAAGTAATAATTTTAAAGGCAAATTATAACACTACTTAAACAACATTAAACCACAATATTTAAAGACAAATTACGGCATAAAACAAATTACAACATAAAGCACTAATACATAAAGGCAAAATACAACATAAAGTAAGATAATAATTGTATTCTGGGAGATCGTTTCCGGATCTTCCAAGATTGTCGAAATATTGGCCAAAAGATGTAGAGGTATTTGTAGATCCTTCACCACATTGTTGACTTCTTTTTTCCAAAGTTCTTACCTCATGTGCTTACCTCTACACAATAGTTTATCTACACGTACAAAAATCCTTTTGGAGGTAAAACATTTGAACCGTTTGCTTCTTTCTGAACTTGAATGTTGACAATTTATGATTTAGGAGCTGATTCACAACATTAAGTTACAATGCCTTCCAGGTAGCAGTTGGGGTCTGCTTTTCATTTTGGCTGAATACTAGAAGTGTCTCATAAGCCTACGGCATGTATACTTTGTTGTAACTAATCTAATCAACATTTTTCTGATATGGTAACTCACATATTTGTTCTTGGGAAGACGGACTTAAAAACATAGAAATTGAAATTTCCATGAAAATTTTCAAATATTCAAGATTAGTCTGGAGAAATATGCATGTAGTAAGCGAAACAGAGAAGAAAAAAAGTGACAGAGAAGGAAACATATTGGATTTCCTAGGTGAGACACACATCATCTTATTTAATTAGTCACTGGAAAAATGTTTTTTAAGAATTTAGCATTTAGGAATCCACATTGGTTACACACACACTCTCTCTCTTTTTCCCCTCCTGAAATTATGAATGTTCGCTGAGACACATTATGTTTATGACACAGGAAATTGTTGGTTCCCCTTCCTGCGCCGTTGGGTGGGGGGGGGGGTGGAGTCATGCAACTCTTGGTAAAGAGGTTGGAGAAGCAAGCTGACGACCATCAAGTCAGAGATTGGCTCCATGTAAGTATAAGCTTCAAGATGTTAGTTTAATATATATGCTGATGACTTGGTGGATGAGTTTCACGCTGAAGTGATGTTTTGGAACCCAATGGCCAAGAAGAGTTGATGATAAATGGGCATTCATGAGAGTTTTGGTGGATTCTGAGTTTTAAAACATCTTTCATTCCTATATTTGGTGTCGGAATATTAGGAAAGCGGGAAAAAAAAAAAAAAAAACGCACTTGCTCAACTTGTTTTTTCGACAATGCACGAGTCCCAAAAAAAAGGTTTAAATTTCGAATTTGGATGTTTCGAATGTTTTTGATTATGAAATCACTTCTTGAAAATGTCATTAAATTCTATTAACTTTGAAGAGCTTTCAAAATTTTGAGTGACTAAAATTAACTTACGTCGAGGAGAAGATGATAATTTACTAATACTAAAACTTAAATCTTGAAGTATTACTTTCTCAATCCTATGAGATTGAAACATTTAACGTTTTCTGAGATTTCAAACCTCCCAAATAAATGAACTGTGAAGAAGATTTTAATTATTGGATCCTTTTTTGTTGTATGTCAGCTCGCGGTAAAGAGTAGATGACACTAGAGATAAAGACTAGGTTACAAAGAATAAGGACATATCCTTGTGATTTTCCCAAGCGTTCACTCTAGTGGTCAGTAGACATAAGAGTAGGAAATCAGGCAAAGAGAAAAGAGATTTCAAAAAGAGTAATATATAATTATAAGATAACAAAAACATCAAAGTATTATAGAAATTCAATTCATTTTTTTTTTTAAAACTATAGCAATTTAAGTAGCAATGCAAATTAAACAAAACAAAATCCAAGGGATATGTTGCTACTATGTGCAACTAGAGGCGGCAAAGCTTAGGGTGCTTTTCTCCACATCAAATTCCCACAAATGATTTTGCTGCATGATGTTGCCAATGACAGAGATACCAGGCCAACTACCCGCAACAAATCCAAGACACAGTCTCTGAGGTGCAACATCAAGTATATAGCTCTTCACTGGGGGCTCAAACACAGCTCCATCCGCAAACTGGATTTTAACCCTTGGCACCAGAGACTCAGCATACTTTGCCGAGTTGAAGCAGAACTCAAACGGTCCTCCGTCAGCGGGCAATTTTTCCTGCGTTGAGAGGAACTTGTCAAATGCAGCTGTCACCGCCTTGTAAGCTGGCTCGGCGAGAAATGTTAGGCTAGTTCCCGAGTCAAGGATTGTTCCACCTCCAAGGTTTTCATCCCACACTCTGAATGGTATGTCTAACAATGAACCCCCTACGGAGATTCCAGAAACTTTTACACCATAGAGTGAACCATAAGCTCCCCCCAAAACGAGTTTGGTTTGTTGGATACTGCCTGAAAGTGGAGTTTGGATCCTGTTTTGGCCAAATACAATGTAGCTTGACTGTTTCATGGGGCTCAAGTGATCAACTAAGCAGTATGAGAACTTGCCTCCGAAATCTTCAGCAATTCTTGCTGTGAATGTGTGCTTGCCAGAGCCTAGTCCTAGTACCCCATCAGCTCCTTTGAAGCTCCCCTGATCATCCTGGACTGTCTGGGTGCAGCCAATGAGCACATTACCCAGTTTCCTTTTCACGCCATTGGTGAGGTCTACTGATACAGTCTCATGGGCAAAGATTCCGAGTGCAGCAGAACCTTCCATGTACCTAAGTTGGAAACAGAAACAAACATCAGAATACATGAGGAAATTGGAGTTTTATTGGACCTTAAATCAGAAACAACATCAGTATAGAAGTCGGTGTATATATATATATATAGTTAGATGCTAGGACACACATTTGTCAAGCAAGTTTGAGGAATTTTTTGGATATATAAACCATATTATATAAAGAAAATATGCCTAAAAAATACGATTTGTTGTGGTCCATGCTATACATACCCTGGTAGTAACTACATTTCCTGTCATTTCCTCTCAACGTGGAGGTAAAGGAAAATACTTATTGGGCAAATCAAACTATTTTATGTATATAGATAGACATATATATAGAGGGCTAGATACCTGTAATTAATCATAGGCAATATGTAATATATACACAGATATATAGAAGATTAAATAGATACCTGTAATCATAGGCACACGGGCTCGCATTGGTGGGACAGCGAGCGAGAGAAAAGAGATCAGAAAGCTCAGACTTACACGTCTGAGACGAACAAGGCACAGTTTGAAAAGAAGTAGAATGATCTGCATTAAGCACCGTTTTGTCAAGTGGCTTATTTAAGCATTCTGGGCGTCGACCACAATTCTCATATTTACACTTGACCCATGTCAATTCACTCCCTGTATCCGCCACCAACAAGAACTTCTGGCCAGGAGTCCCAACAACGGCTTCAACAAAGTACTCCCCGGTCCCGAAATCCGAACCCGAATGCATCGGCATTGAGACAGACGCCGCTGTTTCGATCGTCTTCCGTCTTCGGGACACCACATTTTGGCGCCGCAGAACGTCGCGGTGGTGAAGCTGTTTGAAATTTTCCATCTGGGTTTTTGGCCTTACGTCGAAACCGACCTTCCCAGAGAGTTTTAGAGAGTTTCGGTGTATCAACTCAAGCCTCGTTGAGCCCGAAATCTTATCATCATCTGCAGAAATGAGGATCAAACCATTGATGGCGAATAGCAAGAAGAAGAGGAAAAATGGATAGGAAGACGAAAAAGAGCCCCGGGAGTTCATCATTTTTGGATTTGAAACAAGTAACAGAGAGATTGAAAATGGAGAAGAGATGTGATTAAGAAAAGGGTATGAGAGAAAGCAGAGGAAGGAAGGTGAAATTACGTAGCTTTCTGGTGTGGTTTCAGGGTTGAGAGGCGAATGTTATTGCCATGCAATTTTCTTTTGGCTATAATATGGCTAGCCAAAGTAACAACCAACAAAGATGTTGGTTGTGACTTCACAGAGAATTAGAGAAGATGAACATAAAAAAATTGAGGTACCTTAATTCGTTCGAGTTGGATTAATATATATAATGTTTGAGGAGCAACGAAGTTGACTATAATAGTAAAAATATAAATAGTAAATACTAAATATTACCTTCCTTTTTTTTTTTTTTTTGCTGTTTTTGGGGTGTTGACCTTCGTTTAGCAAATATAAACGCTTGCTCACGACGATTACCCACTTTTTTCGTTCGAAAAAAAAAAGAACTGAAAATGATGGATAATATTAAAGTGTGTGATAATGAATGTTAGTGTAAATAAGGTACCAAGTTTATTAACAGAATAATTGTTGAATTAATTGTGGTAAATTGGTCAAATTAATTATTTATTGTGTGTAACTTTATCTCGAGTAGTGAATGGGCAGAATTTGGATTTGTACTAATTTTTAATTCGGTGACAATCAATCAACATTCATTGCGTGGTGGACGTTAAAAGGGCGGTCCATTTGCCTTTTTTGGGGCCATATATTTTGGAATGAGAGTATAGTAAGACACTTTCAGTGTTGCCATAGTTATAGTAAGACTATAATTACTATAATTATGTTCTAAAATTCTAATTCTATGATATGATTTTGTCTTAATCTCAATCCGATTTGGAGGATATGTCTTGGAATATTTATAAGGTAAGCAATTGCTGTAAGAGTCGTCTAAATCGTCGTATCGACATTAATCCAAAAAATTGTTTTCAAAACTCGGAGACTTTCGTTTATGTTTCCTGGAAATTGAATGCGAAATCAGAAATTGACTAAGTTGTCTTAATGACAATTTTTGCCTTCGTCAAATTAGTCTAATACGTGTGATACTTATATTATGAACTTTCCTTTTATATATTAATAGAGCCATTTGTGCAAATAAAAGAGATTGATATGAGATCAGATTTGTTGATCTAATAACGGTTTGCTATATATATATATGTTGCTGATTTATCGCTAGTGTAAAGATTGACAACAAATCCAAATTCAAAGTTAGCTATGAATATAGCCTAAAAAGAAGAAATGGTTCAACATTTTATTTTCTTTGATTCGTTTTTGTGATTGAGGCTTTATTTTCTCTCCTTGTATTCATGTCTTTTTTTTTTGGTATTCTCTCTCTTTCTCCCTCTTATTATGTAAATTTTTGCTATGGTGTTTGATTCTGGGGCACTTTGCACCGTCTCTTTGTTTTCATCTTAGTATATATCTATCTATGCATCCCTTTTAAGCGATAGTTATTGGGAGCTACTATGATTATGTTGTTAACTAATTTACGTATTTCATTTTGAGTCATATTTTCCATAGATCTGAAGGAGAATATATCAAGGTACACATAGAATTTTGGTACACGGATCATCCTTAGATTAATAGGACATGGAGTTTTAAATACAAAAGTTCTAGTGTTCTTAAATCAAAACCCGCAAAAGACATCAAAGTCAACCCCAATTAGTTTACATAATAGACCCAAAACACAACATATATATGTTGGTGTTAAAGTGTCTCTCAAATTGAATTGCCAAAGATCAAGGAGGCAGTTAATTCGGTTTGTGGCTATGACTGAATTAACGGTTATAACATTACGACAAAGTATGCTTTTTACCACAATTGTTAAACAACGGGCATTGCTGCACGTGGTTAAAACTAATTATTCACAACGTGCATTTTAAAGCCTGTTGTTGTACATGTATTATCTACAACGGGACTTGTGACTCCGTGGTCATTAAAGTATTTCACAACGGGCAGTGCCCGTTTTTGTTGTTTTTATGCCAACACCGGTTTTTCGTCAGTGACAACGTGTATGGCCCGTTGTAGAAGAACATAATTATTTTGGAGCGAATCCTCAAATGTTTATAGAGTGGGAATCCTCGAATTTCATTTTTGCGTCTCGCTCCAAAATGAAAAACCCACTTTTAAAAAAAAAAAAAACGGAAAATCAGAACAATCTCAAAAGCCCTTCTATCTTCTCCCGTACATCTGATCTTTTCGTCTCTTTGATACTACATTCAAGCCATCAGCTGCAGTTTTTCGAGGAATTTTTCTAGAGGAGCTGCTCCGTTGCGGCTTCGGTGGCGTACACAGCCTGCTCGTATTTTTTAATTACTCTCTGTATGCTAAAGAGAAAAGTACTCTAGCAGCTATGTAACTGAGCTACACTTGAACACACCCTTAGGGAGAGTGTCATAAAAAATAGAGAGAGAGACAACTAATAGTGTAAATTACTCTCTATATACTAAAGAGAAAAGTACTCTAGCAGCCACATAACTGAGCTACCTTGAACATACCCTTAGAGAGAGTGTATACCCTTAGAGAGAGTGTCACGAGAGAGAGAGAGAGAGAGAGAGAGAGAGAGAGAGAGAGAGAGAGAGAGAGAGGATTTTTCGTCCAACACCTAGGATTCACTCTCTTTGGGCATTCCGACCATCTTGGTGAAATCGGATCAAGAAAATAATTTTCTTGTTCATCTACGGATATCTCGATTACAGGAATTAAGTGGGTGACCACACTCTGTATCAATCAAATGGCTTTTGAGAATATATGAGAAGAAAGCGAATCGAGTTATTTTTCTTGTCTAGTTTCATGAGTTAATCTATGTTAGATCATGATATGATATTATTTTATATAGAAAATTTTAAATGAATAATTTCTTTGCGTTTATTATTTTACAAAAGTATAATGTTCTTGAAATCATTTTATGAAGTAGGGGTTTTCAGAATCATATCTGAAAAATATTGTGACAATAAAGTACAATTAATTTGACTAAATATTAATTAAGTATTCTCTGAGAGGCCCAAGCACACAAATATTAAGCTATATTTTGTAAGGGATGTTGTGTCTAAAGGGGAGTAAAAGTAGTCAAGATATCTACTGAAGAGAACCTTCGTGACATCCTTACAAAAACACTTTCTGTTACTAAGTTCAGACACTGTCTAGACTTAGTTAGTTTCTATAAGAGGTCAACCTTTATGATTAGAATGAGGGCAATAACTATAAAGATTAATTTAGAGATAAGGTAGAGAATTGTTAATGTGAGGATTAAACCTCCAATCTAATCAATCAAAGCAAGAACAAGATAAAGAATAAAGCACAAAAACAAAGAAGACAAGTTTACTTGGTTCAGGTTTCAACGTGAAACCTTACATCCAAGGCAGGGATTTTAATCCCTAGTCCAATCCACTAATGAGAGCTTGAATTACACCATCAATCACTCTACAAGATTCAACCAGTCTCACTCCTTGTTCACAAAAAAACTACAGTAAACAAAACACCCAGAAACTAGTTACAGACCCTTTGAAAGTTCCCACTAACTTTTAATCTCTCAATCTTGAAAAACAGAGCAATCATAATCTCTCTCTCTCTTTCTCCATACATAACCCGAGCCAAACAAATGATGCTGACTTGTAATTAGTTATGCCTACACCAATCAAGCTGCAGTCTTGAATGAATCCAGCACAACCAACTTAACAGAATAATCGACTTAACTAACAATCAATTAATTAGAGACAAGTCTTCATCAAATCTCCACCTTTGACTCTAATTATAAATGAGTGAATTGGAACTAGAGAACCCTGCATATCAGCAACTATTCACCTATCAGTTTCAGCAAGCTCAATGCTTCATTAAACTTGCCTACTGGTATGACCTTAGTCAACATATCAGCTGGATTAATCTCAGTAGCAATCTTAGCTACATTAACAAGTCCTTTAGCAATAACATCTCTCACAAAGTGCAGCCTAACATCAATGTGTTTAGTTCTTTCATGGAAGACACTATTCCTAGTCAAGTGAATAGCACTTTGAGAATCACAAAAGACTGATACCACCTCTTGATTAAAGCCTAGCTCAGTAATAATTCCTTTCAGCCATAAAGCCTCCTTAACAGCTTCGGTCAAAGCAATATATTCTGCCTCTGTTGAAGATAGAGCAATCACATGCTGCAAACTTGATTTCCAGCTGATTGTATTGCCTCCAAAAGTAAAAACATACCCAGATAATGATCTTCTTTTATCAATATCCCCAGCAAAGTCAGAGTCACAATAGCCAATGAGTTTAACACTTGAATCTACCTGCTTTGAATATGTGAGTCTCAAATTAGTTGATTGCTTAAGATACCTCAGGAGCCACTTTACTGCTTGCCAATGTTCCCTTCCAGGTTTGCTCATAAATCTACTAACCAATCCTACTCCATATGCAATATCTGGCCTTGAACTAACCATTGCATACATAATACTACCCACAGCATTAGAGTATGGAATATTCTTCATTTTCTCGGCTTCCAGCTCAACATCTTGTTCCTTGACAGCAGTTAATTTGAAATGAGCTCCAATAGGAGTGTTCACACTCTTAGCTTGCTGCATTCCAAACACCTGTACAATCTTCTCAAGATAGCCCTCTTGAGAAATTGTTAAAACGCCTTTTATTCTGTCCCTATATATTTCCATACCAAGTATTCTCTTTGCTGGACCAAGATATTTCATATCAAATTCAGAACTCAACAAGCTCTTCAATTTCTGAATTTCTTGTTTATGCTTACATGCTATAAGCATATCATCTACATAAATAAGCAAGTAGATATATGAATTATCTTTCAGTTTGAGAAAATATACGCAATTATCAAATTTACTTCTTGTATACCCTTGACTTATCATGAAATCATCAAACCTTCTATACCATTGTCTAGGGGATTGTTTCAATCCATAAAGAGATCTTTGGAGGAGACAAACCTTCTCCTCTTCACCTTTAACTTCAAACCCCTCTGGTTGGCTCATGAAAATTGTCTCTTCTAAACTTCCATGAAGAAAAGCTGTCTTTACATCGAGTTGCTCTAACTCTAAATTCTGAATTGCAGTTATAGCCAAGATTAGTCTAATGGACGTATGTTTCACAACAGGTGAAAATACTTCATGATAGTCAATGCCTTCAAGTTGTGAATACCCTTTAGCAACCAACCGTGCTTTAAACCTTGCTTGCTCAACTTCCGGAATTCCTGATTTCCTTTTAAACACCCACTTGCATCCTATAACTTTTTGTCCTTTTGGTCTAACCACCAATTTCCAGGTTTGATTCTTTGCTAAAGATTCTATCTCATCTTCCATTGCTTTTCTCCATTTAGGCTAATCTTTTCTTCTTGTAGCTTCATTGTAATTAACAGGTTCATCAAGCTCCAAGGAATTAGCAACATTTAGAGCAAAAGCAATCAGATCTGCGTGTGCATATCTAGCAGGTGGTCTGGTTTGTCTCCTTGTTCTGTCTCTCATCAGAACATAATCACTCAAATCAGGTTCTGAATCAACTTGTATATCTGCTCCACCTTGACTATGTAAACCATTTTCTACAGTAGCTTCATCTGCTGGAAAAACATCTAATTCAGTTTGTTGATGTTCTGCATCTCCACCTTGATTTGTGTGTACCTGCATATTAGTTTCTAGTTTCACTTGAGTGCTGTTTCTAGCCTCAGTTTGTACAGGACTTTGTTGTCCAGTTTTACTTGAATCCGGCAGGTTAGTTTTATAGAAAATATTCTCATTGAATACAACATCACGACTAATGACACATTTTTTATCATCAATCAACCAGATTCTATAGCCCTTAACCCCATATGGATATCCTAAAAAAATACCTTTTTTAGCTCTAGGATTCAATTTACCTTGACTAATATGCACATAAGCTAAACAGCCAAAAGTTCTAAGATGATTATAAGCAGGTTTTACACCAGACCACAATTCCTCGGGCACTTTAAAATCAATAGCAGAACTTGGAGATCTGTTTATTATATAACAAGCAGTAGAAGCTACTTCTGCCCAAAAAGATTTAGACAAACCTGATTCACTAAGCATGCATCTAACCTTATTCATAATAGTCCTATTCATTCTTTCAGCTAAGCCATTCTGTTGTGGCGTGTTGGTGTATGTATGGTGTCTAGATATTCCATGTTCAGTACAATAAGTGTCAAACTCCTTATTACAAAATTCAAGTCCATTATCAGTTCTAAGTCTTTTTATTTTCTTTCCAGTTTGGTTTTCTACTAAAATTTTCCACTCAACAAATTTTTTAAATGCCTCATTTTTAGTTTTTAGAAAGTAAATCCAAACTTTTCTTGAGTAATCATCTATGAAAGAAATAAAATATTGACACTTAGAAAGAGAGAATGGTACCATTGGTGAACCTCACAGGTCAGAATGAATGTAGTCCAAGGTTGACTTTGTTCTGTGAGTTGCTATTGCAAACTTTAGTCTGTGAGCCTTGCCTAAAATACAATTTTCACAAAATTCCAGGTCACTAATCTGCTTCCGGTCAATGAGTCCCTGTTTGCCCAACTCTAACAACCCTTTAATACTCATATGAGCCAGTCTTCTATGCCACAGTTCAGTCTGGTCCTTCTTTGTTTCAGAGATCGCAGCTTCCCCAATGACTGCATTTCCTTGAAGCACATACAGCCCTTATTGCAGCAGCCCCTTCATGACCACCATTGCTCCCTTTGAGACTCTTAGAACTCCACCTTGGGACTTATAAACACAGCCGCTTTGATCTAAAGTTCCAAGAGAAATCAGATTTCTCTTAAGGTCTGGAATGTATTTAACATCCTTAAGAACTCTAAAGGAACCATCCCACATCTTGAATTTTATAGACCCAACACCAACTATATCACAGGGCATGTTATTTCCCATAAGTAATTTTCCACCATTAATATTCTTATAATCAAAGAACCATTCCTTTCTTGGTGACATATGGAATGTGCAGCCAGAATCTAAAATCCATTCCTGCTTTGGATCAACACAAGAAACTGTTAATACCTCTGCACTATCATACCCATCTGAGACGTTTGCTGAATCTCCATTGGTGTTTCCATCATCCTTTTGATTGTCTTTCTTCCTTTGTGGACAGAACCTTCGAATATGGCCTTCTTTGTGACACAACCAGCAAGTTCTCTTCAACCTAGACTTTGATCTAGACTTGCTTCTTCCTTTGTTGTAGACTTCACGTTTTTCTGATCTGCCTCGAATATTCAGTCCTTCACCAGATTGTTTTGATTGCTTCCCATTTGTCTTGATATCCAATTCTTTTGAATATGCAGCTCCTGTGACTTCATCTAATGACAAAGCCTCTTTACCATACTTGAGCGTATCTCTAAGTTGATCATATTGTTTTGGCAAAGAATTTAGAAAGAAGATAGCTTGATCTTCTTCATCGACTTTTATTCTAAGATTTTCAAGATCAGCAACCAATTTAGTAAACTCATCTAAATTATCATCAATTGACTTACTTTCATCCATTCTGAAGCCATAAAACTTTTGTTTGAGGTAGATTCGATTTGGAAGAGCTTTGGCCATGTACAATTGTTCCAGCTTCCTCCACATTTCTGCAGCAGACTTTTCTTTGATCACTTTCCTTAAAATCTGATCTGAGAGACTCAGAATAATGGTGTTCCTTGCCTTCTTCAATATCTCGGGACGATCCTTCTCTGCCACCGTCATTTTGTTTACACCTTTCAGAGCTTCATCTAAGCCCAAGTTTCCAAGATGAGCCATCATCTTTTCTCGCCAAAGATTGAAATCGTTCTTGCCATCAAATTTCTCTACTTCAAACTTGGAGGTCGACATGATTGAATCTGCTCCTGGCCAGTAAGCAGATTGTTGTATATCTCCAAGTTGAACACTTCAGGTACTTCTCAGAATCTTTAGGTTGAATTAAGATTCTTATACCGAGAGGACGAACCTGGCTCTGATACCAATTTGTGAGGATTAAACCTCCAATCTAATCAATCAAAGCAAGAACAAGATAAAGAATAAAGCACAAAAACAAAGAAGACAAGTTTACTTGGTTCAGGTTTCAACGTGAAACCTTACATCCAAGGCAGGGATTTTAATCCCTAGTCCAATCCACTAATGAGAGCTTGAATTACACCATCAATCACTCTACAAGATTCAACCAGTCTCACTCCTTGTTCACAAAAAAACCACAGTAA
This sequence comes from Trema orientale, assembly GCA_002914845.1. NCBI lineage: Eukaryota > Viridiplantae > Streptophyta > Magnoliopsida > Rosales > Cannabaceae > Trema > Trema orientale. The sequence continues at coordinate 54,352 of JXTC01000597.1, read as the reverse complement.
ACAAAACACCCAGAAACTAGTTACAGACCCTTTGAAAGTTCCCACTAACTTTTAATCTCTCAATCTTGAAAAACAGAGCAATCATAATCTCACTCTCTCTTTCTCCATACATAACCCAAGCCAAACAAATGATGCTGACTTATAATTAGTTACGCCTACACCAATCAAGCTGCAGTCTTGAATGAATCCAGCACAACCAACTTAACAGAATAACCGACTTAACTAACAATCAATTAATTAGAGACAAGTCTTCATCAGTTAAAATATCTCTCAAATGAATTGCCAAGGATCAAGGATGCAATTAACTTGGTTTGTGGCTATAACAGAATTAACGGTTATAACTTCTAAATTTTATCATCTGTAAACTTGATTTAATTTGATTGGTGGAGGGTCTTGATTGTACTTAAGAGGTATGGTTTATAAACAGCTTCTTAGAAGTGTGAGAGAAAAAATCAGATTGTATTCTAGAGAGAGAGTGCGTGCTTTGGGAAGAGAAGTGTAACTGGGAAATTTCAAGGGCTTGGACTTGAGAGAAAAACATATAACTTCTCTGAAACTAAGTCTTGTAGACAAGATTCTTTCATAGTAGAGAAACTATCCTCAACGTGGATGTAGGGCATGGATTGTCATAGCTGAGCCACGACAAAAGTTCTGTGTGATTTTGTTTATAAGTTTCTTTTAAGTGCATTATCTTTCTTATTGTTCTTGGAGGTTTCTTGAATCAAATTAATAATTGGTACATACCACATGCTCATCAAGCCATGGTCCAATAATATTGAAGTATTGATACTTGTGTCTAAAATTAAAAAAAAAAAAGTAAAAATACATTAGTTCCGACAGCGAGAGAGAAAAAGTCCCAGTAAGGGTGTCTTGCGGGGATCAAGAGATGTATCCCAAAATATGTAGTAGCATGTCAAGTATTTCTCTCCTCTAGAGAAATTCTTGTTCTATTCTCTTTGTGTGTTTTTCTTTTCAAGGATTAGAGAGGTGAGAGTTCTCTTGTTTTATTGTGTAAGATGGATAGTTGTTCAAAGAGATCAAATAGGCATGAGTGAGAGAATACCTGTGAGAGAATGCTTGGGTATATTTGCGATAAGGGTTGTGAGTGAGTATTTGTAAACACTTGTATAAATTTTCTCTACATAATAAAAGATCTGTAGCAGTTCGTGGATGTAGCCAAGTTGGGTGAACCACATAAATTATTTGTCTTATTAATTCCTACATTTATTTTCGAATGTTACTGTTCACATGTACGATACTATTCATGTATATGGTACTGTTCACTTATACAGTAAGTAAGTGAAAAAGTGATTTTTCCCCAACCAAATGTACGTTCTATTTGGCTTGGAGACTAAGACCCTAATAGTTATATATTGACAACTAATAAAGACCCATCAATTATTAGGTTAGTATTGAGTAACTTTATATTACAAAGTCCATACCTGATTAATAATTTCCTGAGCCTATAATTAGATCACTTAATTAGATAGCCTAGTATCATATAATTTTCATTAAACCCATGTAAGCCCAGATAGAAAATTAATTAGAACCCAACAGTTAGGACATATGTCCTTGTGATTTGTAGAATCAAACGAGTGAAACTAGGGAAAGAGAAAAGACAAAACACGTGAACCATAATTGGTCGGGTTGATGAAATAGCTAGCTTGATTAATAGTACTACACGTTACAAGAAGAATTACAATGACTTTTTCTTGTAACATACACAGAAAAAGTATACACTTACGAGAATGAAATAAGAGATGAAGAAAAAAATTAAGAAGTACAGCAATTCAATTTAAGTAACAAAACAAATCCCCAAAGATATATTGCCACTAGGTGCAACTGGAGGGGGCAAAGCCCAAAGTACCTTTCTCCACATCAAATTCCCACAAATGGTTTTGCTGCAAGATATTGCCAATGACAGAGATACCTGGCCAACTAGCTGCAACAATTCCAAGACACATAGTCTGAGGTGCAACATCAAGGATATAGCTCTTGACTGGGGGCTGAAACACAGCTCCATTTGCAAAATGGATTTTCAATCTTGGCACCAAAGACTCTCTATAACCTTTTGGGTTGAAGCAGAACTCAAATGGTCCTCCATCTTCAGGCAGTCTTTCATACTTTGAGAGGAACTTGTTGAATTCAGCTGTGACCAATTTGTAAGCTGGCTCGGCGAGAAACGTTAGGCTACTCCCGGAATCAATGATTGCTCCGCCTCCACGATTCACATTCCACACTGGAGCTGGTATATTTAGCAACAAATTTCCTACGGAGATTCCGGTAACTTGTACACCATAGAGTGAACCATAAGCTCCCCCCAAAACGAGTTTGGTTTGTTGCATACGGCTCAACAGTGGTGTTTTGATCCTGTTTTGGCCTAAAACAATGTAGCTTGACTCGTTCATGGGGCTTAAGTGATCAACTAAGCAGTATGAGAACTTGCCCCCGAAATCTTCAGCAACTCTGGATGTGAATGTGTTCTTGCCTAATCCTAGTCCTAGTACTCCATTTGCTCCTTTGAAGCTCCCCTGATCATCCTGGACTGACTTGGTGCAACCAATGAGGACTTTAGTTAGTTGCCTTTTCCTTCCATTGGTGAGGACTACTGATACAGTCTCATGGGCAAAGATTCCGAGTGCAGCAGATCCTTCCATGTACCTAAGTTGGAAATAGAAACAACATCAGAAAACAAAAGAAGAAACTTTCATGTACCATAGATGATTATTTTTATAGTGGGTTGTACTTCTATACTCACATACAGAGATATACCTACATATAGAATATTAGATCAGTTCATTATATATTAACGTTAACGTTATATTTGGCACAAAAAATAGCATAATGCTAAATTTGGCATATTATTTTGTTTATTACTCTAAATGCATAAGGTTGTTTAATATGCCATATTCATAAGATTGTTTAATATGCCATATTTTTAACCTTTTATTATTTGGTAGTTAATCGGATAATTTATATTGATTGTGTATTGAAAAATGTACAGTAGAGTACATTGAATATTCGAAAATTTAGGTTCCAATTATAATTTAAAATTATAAAATTCTAACAATAAAATCAAAATTAATTAACTATAGGTGGCGCGAATATTCACAACAAATATAGTATATGTCAATTTTAGAGCAAGAACTAACATTATGGTTGAAAATATTAACGATCTAGCATTTGCATGGGAGATATTCTTAAATAAATACCTGTAATCGTAGGCACATGGGCTCAAATTGGTGGGACAGCGAGCGAGAGAAAAGAGGTTAGAGAGCTCAGTCTTACACATCCGAGACGAACAAACCACAGGTCGAAAAGTACTAGAACGATCGGCACTAAACACCGCTTTGTCATTTGGGATCCGCCTTAGGCAGTCACGGCGTCGGCCACAGTTATTGTAGTTACACTTGACCCATGTCAATTCACTCCCGGTATCGGCCACCAACAGAAATTTCTGGCCAGGGGTCCCAACATGGGCTTCCACAAAGTACTCCCCGGTCCCGAAATCTGAACCCGAATGCAACGGCATTGCGACAGAAGCCGCCGTCTCGATCGCCTTAGGTCTCCGTGACACCACGGTTAGGCGCCGCTGAACGTCACGGTGGTGAAGCCGTTTGATATTTTCAATCTGGCTTTTCGGCCTGACATCCAAACCGACCTTCTCCGAAAGTTTCCGGGAGTTTCGGTGTATCAACTCCAGCCTCGTTGAGCCGGAAATCTCATGATCATCAGCAGAAATGAGCGCCAAACCATTAATGGCGAAAAGCAAGAAGAAGAGAAAGAACGGATAGGAAGACGAAAACGAGCCCCGGAAGTTCGCCATTTTCTGGACTTAAAAGGAGCAACAAGAGATTAAAAATGGAGAAGAGATGTGATTAGGAAAAGGGTATGAGTGAAAACGGAGAGAGGAAGGAGAAATTACGTAGCTTTCTGGGGTGGTTTCAGGGTTGAGAGGCCAATATTCTTATTGCCATGCAAATTTATTCAGGCTAGAATACAAGGAGAGAGGCCGTTTCAGATCGATATGGCTAGCCAAAGTAACAACCAACAAAGATATTGGTTGTGACTTTGGAGAGAATTAGAGAAAACGAACCTAAAATATTGAGCCGCCTTCGAGTTGATTATTATTGGTTCATATATAATTTTTGAGAAGCAACAAATCTGACAACAATAGTATAGACATAAATAGTATATTACCCTGTTTTTGCTCTTTTTGGGTTTCTTGACTATCTTTTAACTATATATAAAAGCTTGCTCACGACGGTTATCACCTTTTCTTAAAAAAGAAAATACGGAAAATGATAATGCTTTTTGCGTATGTTATCTTGTATGCTTGCTGTATTTTTCCTTTCTTTTTTTTTTTTTTATGTTTTATTTAATTATATTTTGTGTGTCTCTAACATATGAGTCATCACTTGTATAATTATGTTAGGTATCTTAATTATTTTATCAAAATTTTAATATTAATATATAGCATTTGAGTTGACAATATTTAATTGTTGCATTAGAATTTATTATAAATAAATTTAATACTATTCACCAACTAAATGATGATATCTCACATACTATCTTATTAAGATTTTGATAAATTACTTGAGAAACTCAATAGACGTAATGTATATATGTGATAATAAGTGTTGGTGAAATTAAGTCGACTGACTTATTAATACAACAGATGTTGACGTAATTGTTGCAAGTTGGTCAACTTAATTGTTGTGTTGGATTTTATCTCGAGAAGATCATGAGTGGACTTTTATTAATCTTTGATTGATTTGGTGACCATCAATCGACATTTTTGGGGTGGTGGAGTTGTATATGGTAGTCCATTGACTTGCCTTATTGTACCAAATGCGTGGGAATGGAAAAATAGTAAGCTGCTTGTTTTGTGTTGTGATCATCTAATGAGAAAAATGGTCAACGTTATTATCGATGTATCGACGTCGATCCGAAAATTTGTTTTCAGTACTCAAAGACTTCCTTTTGTGATTGCTGATTTATACATGTATTAAGAATAATCCTCTCATGTCTTTATGAACAATTTGTGCAAATCACGGAGATGGGATAAGATTATATATGTTGTTCTAGTGATGCTTTAATTGCTGATTTATTTGTAGGTGTAAAGATTAACAACAAATCTGAATAATTAAAGTTCTCTTGAATAACTGTTGCAAATGTCTATGTTAACGAAATCGAGTACATTATCTGTTGGTAGTCAGTCGAGATTTGGGTGAGTAAGCTGATTGAAATCAAGGCAATCGACTTGCCTTATCGAACGTCTAAAATCTAAACACTAAATAAATTTATCCTATACATACTTAAACTAGTAGTACTTTATTTTACTAGATATCTAGTAAAAGTAGTTAATATGTGAAACAATATAATGTATACATGAAGACCAAGCAATTAATACCTCTATTACTTGACGCATGCTGCGTTGTTAATTAAGTCCAAGATTATTAAAGTTAGTGAGAATAGGTTAATTTTATTTTTATTTTTAATTCTATTTTTAAATATCTCATATACTTTTTCCAGTGTCAATAGTATCATATTTGATTTGACTTTCCTAAACATGAAAAACTGGCTGAAAATGAATGGTTCTTAAAATTAGAATTGTTTTTTCATTTTATTTTTAAACCAAATTAACAATTTTTGTCTTAACTTCTATGCGATTTGGCTGACCTCTTGACGCCGATTTTTCGGAATATCCAAAGGAGTAAGTTAGTTGCCCAAGGGACCTCATATTTTAGGAGGGCCGATAATTTGAAACATGATACGATAAGTATGACTCAAAATTCATACGTCCTGTTAATATATTTGATACGAAATTAATTCGAATTGACATGATTAGTTAAATTTTTTTAATCAAAATATAGGATAAAATATCAAATAATTACTTCGTAGAAAATATCGTTTAATGAATTTCTGTAAATAGAATGAAAAACAATAAATTAATGAGTAAAATTATCTTAAGAAAGTAAAACTAAAGTGAAAATTTAAGTAAATAAATAATTATAATGTTTAAAAATCTTGTGACTCGTCAATTCGTGGTACAATGAAACTCGTACCACATAAATGAGTATACAAAATAATACAAATTCCCCGCCCTCGACTAACTCAAAATGTTCCTAAATTTCCCTAAAATTTTTGCCTTCCCTTGAAACCTGATCGTTAGTTTCTCATACCCAAACTAAGCACGTGCTCGGCACGTGACATTTGATAACCATTCTAGACACGTATGACGAAAAATCAACCCAAAAAAAATAAATTAAGAAATTGAGGAGTTAAATTTACGAACAAAGGGGGGAGGGGAGTTAAGTGTATGGATTAAAATTTAGGGATCACAAGTGATATTATAGCCAAATTACAATGTTCTGGATCGGGGACTACACGGGCTTTTATTAGTTTTATAGAAGTTTTCTTTAGGAAAATAAAAAAAAACTTTAAAAAATTGCTATGCTATGAATTAAAAAACCATCCTCCAAAATGCCCACTGGGGCTAGCTCAGTGGGTGTAGTGGGGTACGGATTAAGTATTAAATCGGGAGTTCGACGCTCAGGATGTGGGAGTTCGACTTTTAGGGTGTGTGAGTTATTTTCCTTTCTTTGTAATAGGTTGATATCATTTGTTAAACCCCACTTTTTTTAATAAAAAAATACCATCCTCCAAAATTGCTACGCAGCCTAATTAGGGAAATAGACCTATCCGAACTAGTAGTGTTTTGGGAAAAAATGAATTTTCTAGAAATATTTGTAGAACGAATTTTCAAGGAACTAGTGTCACAATATTAGGGTAATCGCTATGTTAGTGTTGATGAATTTTCAAGGAACTAGTATCACAATATTAGGGTAATCGTTATGTTAGTGACTCTGTGATTGCTCCGTATAAAAAGGCCGAAAAAAAAGGGTAGAATAGATATATGCTCCCTTTTAAGGCCAAAAATCAATAAATGTCCTTGATTCAAAAGTTATAGCTAAATAACATAACTAAATAACCACCGAAAATAAATATCAAAATTGCGATTAATAACCCCGTTTTGTCTCTCCCCCGCCCCCCCTCCCTTCTATATTAATATCCATTTGTTAGTTAAAAAGATTTGAAATTATTTTTTAACATTTATGAGTGCGTGGAATTTCTAAAAAAGAAAAAAAAATTATAGAAATTACCTTTAAGTAGTACATGTGTTTTTTTATTTATGTACTCGGTATATTTTCATATATGCCACATATTGTATTATAAATTATTACCCTAATCAAAAACCCATAATTTCCTATAAAAATGTCTACTTATTAGTTAATAGATTTTTGAAATATTTATTAATGTTTATGATTTCATGGAATTTCAGAAAATGAACTTTATGATTATTAACTGTATATCACCATTAAGTGGTACATTTATTTTTTCTTTTCGTATATTCACCTATGCATCGGTATATTATCTTATATATACTACATGCTATATTATTACTATCTCATCAAATCCCACAATGTCCTATAAATTAATGTCTATATATTAATTAAGAGATTAACTTTAAGCTATTTTTTAACATTCAAGAGTTCGTGGATTTTCAAAAAATGTACTCTACAGTCATTAATAGGAAATCACCCTTAAGTAGTACATTTACTTTTCTTTTGATGTATATATTTATATACTCGATATATTTTCTTATAATACCAATTCTACTATTGTGATGCATAGTTTTCGGAGTTAGATATATTAACCTTACAATCGTATCTACTACATGACAGTTAGATATACTAACCTTACAAACGTATCAACTACGACTAAAAAGATATTGATCAAACTTAAAGACTCAATTTATAAAATGTATATATATATATATATTTTTTCATAAAAACTTGCTATATTAATCTACAATTGTAAAGATATCTACCAAAAATCAAAACGTGATATATATGAAAATATACTAAGTAAATAGTTGGATATAATGAAAGAAAAAATGAATATACTACTTAATGGTGGTTTCTCATTAATAGCCTTAAAGAATAATAAAAAAAAATAAAAAAAGTCAAAAAAGGAAACTAAAATCTCCTAATTAACATATGGATATTTACCAATAAAAAATGATTATTAAGCAATATTTAGTGAATGTGGTCATTTACTAATAATACAAATTAGAAAAAAATAGACATTTACCATAAATCCTCTGAAAAATTATGACTACCCATATTATTGATACTTCTATAAAAATCATTTTGGAAAAATAGTTATGGAAGAATAATTTTGCCCAAATTGTTCCTAGTTGGGTCCATTTCTCACCTAACTCCCGGTGACTGGAAATGTAATTGACTGGGCTGAGGCCTAAATATTAACATATGGGCGTGAAACCTTATCCTTTAAGTTCATATAGGGCTAAATCTAGGCCTAAATACGAAGATCTGGGCTTTGAGCTCCCCGTCTGATCTCGGCCCAGCCGTCGTCCCGCCTATCTAACTGGATTCTGGAATCACAAAACGAAATAGCAATGCGACACTTGGCTAGTACAATTAATTCAGAGGGTTCCCTCTCGCCAATAAAATTTTATAACATCAATGGCAGACAAAAGAGATATATAAATTATGATTCAACTAAAGAGAGACCGATCATGCTATTCTAGGTAAGATGCAAATTTAATCACAAAATATCTCCGATAAATTACTATGTGATGACAATTACATATTCATAGCAGTACTTGCAAAATTATCTATTATAATACTGGGGTCTCCAACAACATGGCTATACCAAACGATGAGAATGATGCAATGACTACATAGATAATATCTGTTGTATATGGTGTCAAATACAATGTTGCCTTTTACGACATGATTGATTTAAAAGCGGGATCGAATCGAAATTGAATCCTACTTATCTCTCTAGTACTACAACATAAAAGAAGAATAAACTTGTGCTGAGCTTTATTTAATTTTAATCTAGAAAGAAATTCAAGCTGCAAATAAAACTTTTATGTTTAAATTTTGTTTTTGGCTTAACTCCTTATTCTTATTTAGTTCAAGTAATATAGTATATATGTATACATGTTTTTCCTTTTTCTTTTTTTTTTTTCAATTTATTTATGTACTAATATGTATTATATTCATCATACACATATAATTGATATTTTGTTATCCTTCTTTCCCATATATCACTTCACAAACGTATCATGTGACAGAATATTCTTGCATACGTACATGTAAATATACGACTTTTCCGAACAAATGATAATCCTTGGAGAGCTCCAAAGGCTGCTTTTTTGAAAATGGACTCATCATGTCTATCTTCCACTAGGGTCACTTCAAAAACAAATCCGACAAATACATTTATTCTAGCTGTATTCTCATAGGTACAATAATTAATAATAAGAAGCAAGCTGAGTGTTAGGCAACTTATTGGTCCTTCCCCAATAAAAATTTAGAGCACGAGCAAAATAGGCTGCTTTTTTTTATTGTTTTTTATTATTTTTTTGGTACTAAAGGTCTGCTTCATTTTGTGTCCACAATGGCGAACATTATTTAGCTTGTCTTATGTGATCTCTCAACTATATCAAATTATTGTACCTTTGGAGATATCTCCAACTTGAATATTGTAAATATAAAGCAGCATACATGACCGATATGTACATTTTTTTTTCTCTCTCTCTCCCGGGTAACTTAATGAAATTAGAGATTAGGGTGAAATACCGATAACATTGGTTTTATAATGTATCCCGCGCATATATGATAAGAGGGCTAAAAACAGGAATACTCACAAGCATGCATGTTGGACAAGAAGCAACAATGCATATTTCAAATCAACTTTCCACTCTTGCTCCGAAATGCATGATGAGATACTATCATACTGGTAGGCGACGATATTATTATACGCGTCAAATAGTCATGTTTATAACTTTTTAAGCATCAAATTAACATGCCGACATTGTCTTGCAAACGAGTTTATGATTATATTATGGTCAGTATAATCGTGACTGTTAACTCGCCAAGTCGCGATCAACACAATATAATTGACTATTGTATTATATATATAATATACGTGGACTTTGAAATTTTTCTGTGAGTGCAAGAGAAAAATTTTTCACTTTGAAATTTTATGTAACTTTTTCTCTCTACAAAAATTCCTGGACTTTTTCTTTTGAAAGATAATTTACTTACAGAATCGTCTAGGTTCAATGTACCAGAGCAATCCTCTAAAACACTTCAAATGGAATGTTTTTAAATTTCAAAACACATTCCAATATAATATTTAAATTTCAAATATTAAAAATTTATTTAAATAGATATATATCATTTATTTATCCAGAATTCTTAATTAAAATTAAGATCAAACTAAATAAAAGATATTTATCTGTCATTATCTTGACAATCACTAAATTAAATTGGCCAACACAAAATAATACATACATTTTTCTCTACTAATATCATATTATCGATTTGAATTTTATTCTAAATCAATTATAACACTAATTTAGAATTTTCAAAATTCAAATAATCCACTTTTTAATTAAATTGTAAATCTCACTTAATGGGAATGCACTACATGTGTCATGGCATAGTATCACCTGTGTTAGCCTAGTTATTGGGCTAGGCTTATATAGTCTTAGGCATGTGAGGCCTAGCTGCTATTTTTTTTTTCCATCATTTGGACTTGTAGCAGTACAGCTGAATTTATAGACCTGTCGGGAGATCTGTTAGCTCATAAAATAATGACTTTCACAATTGTTCCTTAAATTAATTGACCCAATTATAAATTCCAAATTCTACTCTACTAAAAGATTAGAATTGCAGTCCACTATTAAATAGTATTTTTGATATTATCGTACTTGTAATAATCGGTCTATGCCACATTGATATCCATACTTTAATCCTTTGTATTATATCATAATTAAATTGACATATCAACTATCCAATCAATTTAATTATAAATTCTCCAATGATTATATTCAACATAGTAATTAGATGCATTAATTGACATGTTCTGGCTAGAGAATTCTATAATATCCGTCAAGCGATATTTATGTATAAATTCCATATTGTCAATCTATAAGTGTCACTGTCCATGAATACCTCCCCTTTAATAACTCAGATATTGCAGTATAACTGTGCTCATGATTGAGAATAAAGTATTATCAATGCCAAATGAGATTTATAAGTCTGCTAGTTATTTTAATTAGGTCTATTAAATCTTATAATTGATCCATTCAGGATAGTCTAGTAAATCTATACGTAATTAAGTCAAATTACTTAATGAATTTACGACAGTTAAATTAAAGTACTCAACTTTATTTTACTAAAAACAAACAGTTTTATTTAATTCCAAAATAACTTGTATCGATGTTTATGAATCTATCTTGTTTTTACAAAGATATATATTATGTAATCAAATAAATTTTTATTCAATCATATTTATGCAAAAAAATATAATGAAAATATCTAACAAATTTTATTAATTCCAGAAAATATTTATTACAAGATGAAATATGCTTTAAATTGCATGTACTCCAACACTTTTCACGTACACTTGCGTGTGGTTTCATCATTATAACCACGATGATCACATAGCCAACACTAATATATTTACATACAAATGTCAACAAAGCAAAGCTCCATTTGAAATCTTTGATGACAGGAATATATATATATAAAAATATATGTCAGATTATATACGCATGTATATGTATATAAATATTTTTAAAAATCTAGCATTTCAGACTTTCAGTACTTGAGTATCTGATCTCAATGATGATAATGATCTCTTCTTGTTCATATATATATATATATATATAAATGTATGTATGAACTTTTATATCATATGGTATGGACTGAGAGAGGCAAGCCACACCATTTAGGGTTAGGCAATATGAGAGGCTTATATAATAAGTGATCTGATATCTCTGTGTCTGAAAGTGCTCCGATCACCGTGGCGGGGGCGCATGCTTGACAAGACTACGCGTAATTTACGGAGTTGTAGAGAACACGGTAGAACGCACTGCGTATATGTAGCCTTTTGTGATCTGGCCGTGTACCCCAATTACCAAATGTCAAATATCTCTATTCTCCATACGGCCTGAAGCCCTTTGGATAACTCAAAAGAAAACATAACAAAACTATGAATGTGTCACATCAATAAAAGAAAAAGAAGAAAAGAAATGTTATCAACGGCATGGAGATCATGAGTATTCTATGAATGGAGCTAGATTTTTTTTTTTCTCTCTCCTTTTTTCTTTTGCGCTAAAAAAAATTTTGTGGCACATGTGATATCTTTTTTATATATATATATATAGTGCTTCTTTAATGGTATCACAATATTTACCCATTAATAGGTACTCTAATTTGAATTGTTTGATTTTGATTGATGAATTATAATTAGTTGAGTTAATGTGCCAAAAAATCTAATACATTAAATTTATATATATTTATAGAAAATTATTTATTGCTTAATATGGTGGGTAACCTTTTTGTTACCCACTGAGTTAGGTTTTTTTTTTTCATTCCATTAATTTAGTTATATAAAAAAAATACTTTTTATTATTTCTTTCAATTGATTAATCATATAATATGAAGTTTGAAAAATGGAACAACTTAATAAAATTAACGTTGAACTCAATTTTTTGGAGCAAAATTACCTGAAATCCCCTAGTATCGGTTGTCTTAGAAAGGAAAGGTATTTCTTTTATTTTTTTTTATAGTTAAGTCTTTATTCTTTTATTTGTGGATTTTAGGTCTTATTATTAGATTTTTATTTCATATTAATCCTTTTTAATTGTTTCTGCACCTAATGCCGCCATTAATTAATACTTGCCCAAAATGTGGGCATCTTAGTAGGGGTAAAATTAGAAACAAATGGAAATTATTATTTTTTTAAAAAAAGAGTTAGATCTAATTATTATATTGCTAATTTTATGAGACATATATTGCCAATTTTATATTTTGGATCTAATTTGAGATATATTTTAAAAATTTTATAATATGGATCTAATTTGCTCCAAGTATTCTTTTACCTCTCTTTTAGATATATTCATACTTGGACTAAAGTAGATTCATATTAGAACAATATAAAATTTTCCAATTTGTTACCTCCATCTTGAATGAAAATGATAACTCAACTCTTTTTTTTTTTTCTAAATAATCTTTCCTTTGTTCTAATTTTACTTCTGCTGAGATGAGCACATTTTGGGTAAGTGCTAATTAACAATCATTTTGGACTGAAAAGAGTAAAATTAATTAATGTGAAATAAAAACATAAGAATGAGGACTTAAAAGTCACAAATAAAAGAATGGAGATTTAACGGTTAAGAAACTAATAGAATCACTTTTCTTTCTGATAAAACTAATATTAGGGGACTTTAGGGAGTTTTGCTCTAAACAATTGAGTTCGGGGTTAATTTTATTAAATTGTTGCAAGTTCAAGGGGTTTTTGTATTAATAAGCATAAAAGTACGTGGAGTTAAAACGGAATCATAGATAAAGGTTTTTTTTTTTTTTTAAAAAAAACCAATTTTCTTTTAAAATGGTTCCTTTATGTATAATGGTTTTTTTCCCCCTCTCTCTCGCTCATTTCGTTAAATTAACTGTTACGAAAAATATAATTAATATATTTTAAAATTAATTATTCCTATTTAAAGTTTGAAAAATAAGAAATTAATTAAAATATGTACCAATTTCACGGTCCATTATACACTTAATAAAGAGCTAACGTTTCAAGAATTATTCACATATAAATTTTTTTTTTTTAAGATTTTCTGTCAATTTAATTTCTTTATGTATCATATATTTTCTTATAAAAAAAATAGAACAATGTATTCTTAATATAAAAAATATGCCTATCTTGGAATTTAGCTTTTGTCCCATGAAAAAAAAAAAAAATTGATGAGATATTGAATTTATAATAATAGGAATTTAGCTTTTGTCCCATGAAAAAAAAAAATTGATGAGATATTGAATTTATAATAATACATATAGTTTTAAATTAAGGGTAATTAAAAAAAATAAACTCTAAAATTAAAATTCAAAAATAAAAGAAACAAAAATTAAAAAAAATGAATTAGAAATTAATAAATTGAATAGATGACTTGTTATTGTAGGGTGTTTCCAAATTGATCAAACTTTACCTGTCTATGAAGCGAAAACAAAAATATCCATTGAAATATANTTTTTTTTTTTTTTTTTTTTTTTTTTTTTTTTTTTTTCAGTGGTAAGTTCTTATTCTCCTATTTGTTGCTTTTAAGTCCTAATTATTATCTTTTTGTTTCACGTTAATCTCTTTTAATATTTTCTGTCCAAAACTATTGTCAATTAGCACTTGTCCAATATATGCTTATCTCAGCAGGGATAAAATTAGAAACGATGGGAAATTTTTATTAAAAAAAAAAAAAACAGAGTTTAGGTTATCGTTTTCGTTCAATATGGAGGTAAGAAATTGGAAACTTTTATTGGATTCCAATATGGATCTACTTTGATCTAAGTATTTATATATCTAGAAGAGAGATATAAATTTTGTTTTGCCCAATTTATAGATGACATGTGTTCCAAAAAAGAAAAATACGTCCTCTATAAATTGGGCAATTAAAAATGCATATCTTGTAATTTTTTTTGGTTGAAATCTATATTAGGCGCTTTTTTTTTATCACCTTTATAAGGACTTTTAAATGAGCATGAGATTTTTTTTGAAAAAAAAATTGAAAAAACCGTAACTAAAGGAAAAACAAGATGAAAAATGGTATAGTTAGTTCTATAAATCTTGATTTAAATTTAAAAAAAAAAGAGACGTATATCTCTCTTCTAGATATATGAAAACTTGGACCATGGAACTCAATAAAATTTTCTAATTTCTTACCTCCGTTTTGAATAAAAATGATAACCCCAAGTCTTTTTTTTTAAATAATAATTTCCTGTTGTTTCTAATTTTATTCTTACTGATATGAGTACTTTTTAGGCAAATACTAATTGACAATAGGTTTGAATAGAAAAGATTAAAAGGGATTAATCTGAAAAAGAAATATATAATAATGAGGACCTAAAAGCCACAAATAAGAGAATAAGGACTTAATAGCAAAAAAAATAAACATGAATTTTTTTTTCTAACAAAACTAATATTAGGAAACTTCAGGAGTTTTGATTTAATATTAAGGGACTTCAGGGGGTTTTTCTCTGAAAAATTGAGTTCAAGGTTAAGTTTACTAAATTATTTCGAGTACATAGAGTTTTGCTTTAAAAAATTAAGCTCAAGGTTAATTTTAGTATAATATTCTGAGTTCAAGGAATTTTAGTAATAAAGCCAAATTAATATATATTTTCTAAAACTGCTATTTGTGAAAGTATCCCATGTTTAGATTTTGGACCCACATTATGTCTTTAAATTTATGAGATTTATGTCCATAAGTATAAAATTTTGAGAGTCAAATACAATTTATAAGCCAAGTTATTTGAAAATATATATTTAATGAATTAAAGGGATAATATTATTTTTATACCTTGTATTTTGACACTTTGTTTAAATTATACTTTGTATTTTAGTTATTATCAACACTGACCTCTAAATTTGAAATCTAGTACAAATTTATACCCTGATACTAATTTAGAGTAGTTAATTTACTAAGATGCTATTTAAAAAATTATTGAAAATAAACTATATAAAAACTTATTCGAGAATAAGTTTATTAAATCATTTTGGTAAATTAACTACTCTAATATGGTATCAGTGTATAAATTTATAATAGATTTTAAATCTAAGAGTCAATGTTAATAATAACCAAAATACAAGGTACAAACTGAATAAAATATCAAAATACACTATAAAAAAGTGGTATTATCCCTTAAATGAATGCCACAATATAGTTATGCTCTATTATATATATATAAACACATATATATATAATGAGTATTAATACCTAGGATCTGACACATATATATAATGAGTATTAATACCTAGGATCTGTTTTTCTCGTTTATAATCTCATATCTTACTACTTAATACGAGAACTTCAATGATAATTTGTTTTTTTTAATATATATAAAGTAGTGTTATAATACTCTCTTATATGTATATAATATATATAAATATATATATAGGTTGCCAATCCAGTAGGTATTATTTTTTTTAAACTTATGTGTAGATATTTTTTTTTAAGCCGTTGGATCATCATCTAATGGTAATCCAATAGTTATAATGAAGTGCATGAAAAGACGTGCATCATTAATGTTATTTCTCTCTCTTACTTTTTAATATAAAAAAAGGTATAAAAAAAATATCATTAGCCAAAACGATATCTATGCATAGGTTAAAAAAAAAACATCTACTGGAGTAGTGCCCATATATATATGGGCGCATCTACAGTAGGGGCGCCCCTACGTAGGGCCCTGTCTATTCACCGTTGGATGAGAATCTGTATATAAATAGATTCTCCACAGATTCTCGTTATTTCCCACAGATTCCCATCCAACGATAATTAAGGCATGACCCTACGTAAAGACGCCCCTACCGTAGCCATCCCTTATATATATATATATATATATATATAAAACACCATACCTAGGGCGAAACTAGTTGCAACGTACCATACTTGTAAGTTTAATGTGTTGGATCAACAAAGGGATCCATTAATTAAGTGTTATGGTGCTTCCAGCAGCTACCAGCCGCTACGACATTCTTTTTGGGGGGAAAAAAAAAAGGTTTGTTTTAAACTTTTCATCACTATGAATCTGCGTTGTAATAATTTTTTTTGGGGGGTGGAATATCATAATTGAACTGTCCCCTCATCTGTCACCGGTTTCAAATGTTATTAAGTTACATATTATTCACGTACGTCAAGAGAACAACAAAAATTTTTTGGTTTTGTTTTTGTTTTGTTTTGTTTTTTTTTTTAAATTTATCATGACGAAGAATATTTACTGAAAATTATAAATAATTCACGAAAAAAAAATGTAGAGATCAGAATTTATCAATTCTATTTTAGTCTTCTACGTTGCTCATTCAAGATATGTATAGCTAAATGATGAGTAATTTCGAACTCAAATCTTTTTACCAATTTTCGGTGACTCCGATTGGTTATGTCCAATGCTAATAAATCTATACTATACATTAAAGTTCTCAAATGACCTAATTTGTTTTAAATTTGTCAATTTCTTTTGAAATTCTATATATCAGTGCTATATCGAATCATCAATTGATCACATTCTTTCGCAGGAAATATAACTCCATTTAGATTAATTATAGTTCTTGAAAAGGGCATACATAGGCATGGAGCTCTTAGGAGCATAATCCCGATCTAATAATCCCATTTTATTATTTCTGTTATCCCATTTTATTAACATCTTGCAACCGTTACAAGTAGTTGTAGAATCTATTAATTTAATTCTCTATAAACAAAATTATCGACACCTAACTACATACTCTACAAATACATAACGGTAGCACTACTAATTCCTCTCCATCGAAGATTAGTAAAATAATCATGTACGTGTAGGTGAGGGTTCATTATCCAATATTAATCAAACCTAACACACTGCATGTCTTGTATATTTAGTGTATTGAGTCTATATATTGACATAAGTATCACATGACCAACTAATTCAAGTCGCATGCACTGCTTCATCCTGCCACACTGATAGAGGTGTGATTTTAATGGCAGCCTCACATATCTATTTCAAGGGGAAGTGGTCTGCTGCAGGCTGCAACTGAACAATTAATGCGCGTAAGATATGAGAGCTTTTGCCTTTAAGTTTGCTCCACTATCATATCTTTGTAGGATACGAAATCATCATTAGCTTCTGTACTAGTTCAAGACCAAACATCCAAAAACCAATAATAATGAGCACTATATTTTAGTTAGACACCCCCATCCCCTCGTCAATTTCACCCTAAACCTTATAGCTAGTAGTTTAGTAGGCAACATATATGTTATATATGTCTTCGTCGAAAAGTCCAAATTAGTGTCTGGAATTATATATAGGGTTTTTGGCATAATTAGTTCCTGAATTTTTCGATGATTTGTAATGTATCCCTTGAATTTTTTTTTTTTTGCAATTAGGATCCTGAATTTAGAATTTTTAGCAATATATCCCCTGAACTTTTATTTTTGGCAATTAGGACCCTGAATTTAGAGTTTTTGGCATGATTAGCCTCTGAATTTTTCGTTGATTTGTAATTTATTTTTTAATTGTTTAAAAATTTGCATATAACTCAGGGGTTATATTGCAAATCAGCGAAAAATTCAGGGACTAATCATGCCAAAAACCCTAAATTCAGGGTCCTAATTGCCAAAAAAAAAAGTTCAGGGGATACATTGCAAATCTATGAAAAATTCAGGAGCTAATCATGTTAAAAATTCTAAATTCAGGGTCCTAATTACCAAAAAAAAAAGTTCAGGGAATACATTGCAAACCATCGAAAAATTCAGGGACTAATCATGCCAAAAACCCTTATATATATATATATCACAGTAATTCCTACAATTATGTATATATGTTTTATTAGAACATACCTTCGTATTTTACTACTTAGCAAAAATTCATCTTTGTAGATTCTAATTTGATAAAAAAAAACTCAAAGGAAAAAATATCCCTTCGACGAAAAATAAACTATCCGTCTTGGAATTGTGATATACTATCTCTAAACATTTAAGCGTCCAAATTTGATTTTTGTTGGATGATAGACACCGAGTTTAGGAGTTGTTACTGACCAAATTTTCTTATCTCTTTTTCATTAATATTTGGGATCAGAGTTATGCAATTCCGCATGTATCGTCCATTAATTAAGGGTACTGGTCAATTTCTATCTTTTTCTTATTTCCCTTATTAGGTTGTATACGAGGGATAGATGCATCTGATATATAATACCCTAAGTCCCACATCGAGTACAATTAATATTACCCAATCCTCTGCCAGAGGTCATAACAATGAGGAAGCTAGTTTTAAATAATATTTTTATAATTTTTAGAATACTTTTTTTAGGATCTTAGGTACAATATGATATGTCGTTATCTTAAATAACTATAAGAATCCCATCTTGCCTCACTTCTTTAACTCTAATCTTTAATAGGCCTAAGTATCAAAACTAAATTTAATCATCAAAGCTCACATCGAATGCTCATAACCAAATTACATAGAATTCTAATTCTCAATGTTCACTTTGAATAATCACAAAGAACAAAATCTAATCGGTTAATGGCAAAAACCAAGTCTAATAGCCAAAATGTGAGTAGACTTAGTCAAACAATGCATATAACTTGTACTCTATAATTTCTAGTAATGTTTAATAATCTCATTGTAAAATTCTATTAACGTATTGTCTTTCCCATATAGTATATCAACGGTTTTCAACCTTCATCTTTATGGCTCTCATTCACTTCTCTACATATTAAATATTAGAAAATATGCTAAGTAAATTCTTTCATGTATTAGTCCACTAAAATTTTTTTAGGTCTTACACTTAATGCCTTTATATTTTCCAATATAACTCATATTATGGTTTCTCAAGAATTTCTTTTATTAGTAAGGAATTTTAATGAAACCATAAATAAGAAAATCTCTCCATAAACTACATATTTCATAAACATCAAATAATTCACTAGTCTTAGAAATATTGATTAACTTACATATTTCAGCACACAACTATTTTGACCTCTTATTTTATAACCAAAATTTCCATTTTTCTTCCATCACTAATAATATTATTAGGGTTCCTAATATCAAAACACTACGTTTACTGAAAATTAAAAGAGATACTGCAAAAAGATACCTTAAAGCATGATCATTCTATAATTTTAACCACATCTTTTGGCTTGTACAAAATTATACCTTCACATTTTAAATCTCTATAAATTTATACTTTCTGTGTATAAATTAAGTAATTTATGCTCACTGTTTTAAGTTCTTTTTAATATATTTTTTGTATTAGTCAGCAGAGATAATAAATCCTCAATTCAGATTATGTGTTTAGTAAAAAATTTATTAGTCAATTTGTATGTAGAACATACTAATTTGTACAAGATACAATTTTGCAAAAATTAAAAGACAAGGTTAAAATTATATATTAGCAATTTTTTGGGGCTCTTTTTTTTTTTTTTTTTTTTTTTTTTTTTTCAGTTATAACTCTAACTAAAATATGTAATTCTAGAGAATTTTTTTGCTCATAAGTAATTATAGAGTTTGCTACTTACTACGATATTTGCATATATAAACTTAGGGTTTGCATTGAAGTTTAACAACGTGCAAGTTTTCAAAATGATAATTTCCCTTTATTAAGGGGGGAAAAAACAAAATGAGACATAAAATCATACGTGTGAATATCCTGATTTCATATTTATGGTATTATGGTAATTTATTTTAATTTCAAATTAAAAGATGTTGAAAATTGAGTTCAATTTGAGTATGGTTTAATTGTGAAGATTTTAGTGCCAATGACTAAATGCAAGCATGAAGAAGGCCCTTTTTTCAATTCTTGAGGGCACAATTAGAAGGAAACCTTAAGGTCAAGACTGATTTGTAAATTTTAGGGAACTAAAACCCACTTCATCTATTAACACTTGTCAAAAGTCTCCAAACCCCAACTCCTTTTCTCTCCCTTTCCCCCTCTCTCACGTGTGCTCCTATTGCTGGTGTTTACTGGAATAAATTTCCGGTAAATATTTTTATAAAATTATTTTCAAGAACACCATAGTTTTGTAAAATCAAAAGACGCAGCAGAATTGGTCGTTTAAAATTTTTTTGTTTTACAACATTTTTCGGATCATGATCTAACATAAATTAACTCTTGATCTAGACAAGAACAATACCCGGATTCGCTCTACAACCTTCTCGTCTTTCCGTCTATTCTCGAAAGCTGTTTGATTGATCCGGTGGATGGTCACCTTCTTGATTCCCAACAAAGGGATCCGCAGATGAACAAGAAGACGATCTTCTTGAACTGATTTATCCGGGATGGCCAAAAAACACCAAGGATGGTGAACCCCTAGTGCTGGCCGATTTTGCTCTCTCTCTTTTTACTACTATGCGTGTGACACTCACTGCTTAAGGGGTGTTTCACGTGTAGTTCATATTATATGTAGTTAGAGAACTTTTCTCTTTACTATAGAGGGATTAGTAAACCCTAATGGTTTATTGGGCTTGTTGGGCTTAACTGATCATCAAATAACTATTGGGCTTTAATTTGAGCTAGACAGGGGACTAGATGGATCCATAAAGCCCAAGCTTTAATGGACCATGTATCCACTATCATAATTAACTCTTAATTATGTTTGGGCCTTGTCCATTAATATTGGGGCACACCACTATAAGCCCAATATTGAACTCTTGGACTAAATGTCATTTATTTTTTCTGTGAAGCTTATTAACAATTAATTAGCTTGATCCATTTAGCATATACTATACCTACAGACATACCCCCGATGCAATGCCATACTAGTAG
>JXTC01000597.1:0-32873 GCA_002914845.1 Trema orientale | reverse complement strand
TATTCCATCTTCAATATGCAGAATGCGAACAATTTAATTTAAACATAATGAAATAAAGAATATAATGTCTCCCACATATGAACTCATCATACGAATAATTCTTCTTCACTCAATGTGATTTGAACTTGAGGCAGCATAGATGGGTTGAACACATGGAAGATTATGACTTCGACGTATAGTACCATCCTCGCAAAGCTAATATTATAACTGATGCTTTGAGTAGAAAACCTCATAGTATGTTAGCTACACTCATTTTTCAGGATTGGAAGAACTTAGTGACAATTGGTAATCATAATTTGGAGTACTTCGAAATTGACTAAGCTACATGTCTTGGTAATGTTGTTGCTACACCAGCACTTCTCCAGACAGTGCAGCAAAGAGTTGGAACATTAGAGTACAAATAGAGAAGCATTTGTGTTTTTCAGAGGAAAGCTAGTGGTAGCTAACAATCTTCACCTTAAAGAGACCATTCTCACTGGGGCTTATAAGTCTAAGTTTTTAGTACATCTTAGTAGCACGAAGATGTACCAAGATTTGAAAAGACAGTACTGGTGAAAAGGTATAGAGCGTGATGTAGCTATTTTTATGGCTAAGTGCATGACTTGTTAATAAGTCAAGGCAAAACAGCAGAGACTAACTAGACTGTTATAACCTTTACCCATACCAGAGTGGAAATAGGATAAAATCACCATAAACTTTGTAATGGGTTTGGCAACGACTCAGAGAAAGAACGACGCATATGAGGTATTATATGGGAGACCATGTAGATCACCATTGTGTTGGACTAATGCAGAGGAGCGTATTACTCTTAGGCTAGAATAAATACAAGAGACTACTGAAAAGATTAATAAGATTCAGGAAAAACTCAAGGTTATGCAGAATCATCAGAAAAGCTATACAGACCCAAAGAGATGCGAAATAGAGTTTGAAATTAGTAATCAAGTATTCTTGAAAGTAACACCAAAGTGTGGAATCACTAGATTTAGACTTAAAGGCAAATTGGCTCCAAGATATATTGGACCATTCGAGATTACTGCTAGAATTGGGTCCGTAGCATATAATTTAGATTTGCCATTATAATTGGGCCGAGTGCACAATATTTTTCATGTCTCGATGCTCAAAAAGTACTTGCCTGGCCCATCATATGTCATTCAGTATGTGAAAGTACCAATACAAGAGGATGTAATATATGAGGAACAACTAGTTCGAATACTGGGAAGAGAGCTCAAAGTGCTTCGGAACAGAGAGATACTACTTGTTAAAATTCTCTGGCAACACCACAAGGAAGACGAAGCCACTTGGGAGCTTGAAACAGAAATGTATAATAAATATCCTCATTTGTTTAACTTTCAGCTTAAGGTTGTACTTTACCCCTTGTATTATATTCGAATTTCGAGACGAAATTCTTTTAAGGAGAGGAGGATGTAAAAACTGATTTTTTTAAGGGTATTTGAGTAATTTTAAGACTAGTGGCACTTTGGTAAATACTCATTTTTGGATTATTTTAATAAAATATCTAGAATTAAAAAATCAGGTGCTACAGTTGCTGAAATTGCTTAAAAGTGCTCTGAAAACTCTCATTCTCACAAAGGAGGGCTTGGAAGAGAGAGAAAAGGAGAGTTTCTGCTGAGCTCTGTTGCCGTGCCACCGCCGCCCTCCGCCGCCCATGTGCTGACCCGGGTGAAAGAGCAGCCGCCGACAAAGCTGGTCCCATCGCGTTTCACCGCCAGATGCCACCGCTGGAGCTCGCCGAAGATTCTGCCAACTTCATGGTTTTCCAGCCACTGGAGCTCCGTCCGGCGTTCGGTCACCTCACCGTCAACACGTATAGCTTCTTCTCGCCGTCGGTGACCTCCTCCAAGTGGTTTCACGGCTTAACTCGTTGCCGGTAAGATTTTCATCACTTTTACCGTTTTACCAAAGTTTGTAAAAAGTGATATTTTCGTAATTATTTTGGTTAAGTAATTATTTTACTCAAGGTAAATGTATGAGATGAAAGAGAATTAAAAATTAAGAATAATTATTATTGGTAAAAGTAAAAACGGTATTTAGAAGTACGGTAAATTTTAATTAGAAAAAGAGGACATTTTACCAAATATTCACAAAAGTGGTATTTATGTAATTTTCTGATTTTTGAGCTTGGGACCTCGACACTAAATTCTGATTTCGAATTTAGACTTAGTGAGGTCGAAAGATGAATTTTGATATAAAATACCACTGGGTTTCGAAGTGGACCAAAAATTAGAATTTCGTAGCTAGAAAATTGTATCTTTTTGCATGCCACGGGCCGATCTCGCATTGGGACCCACTTTTGATAAGGTATATATCTAACCTATCATCTTTAGGTGCTTTGAATTCGGTGGTGACCTCCGTTTCTCCATTTAAGGCTCCAGTGGAAAAGCACTTTTTGAAGTGGACTTACCGAGATCCGAAAACTGTTATTCAAACTTCTAAGTGACCAATGGAGGATTCTACAAGCAACATTAGCCTGGTATTATTATCATATCGAGGTAGGGGTTTGAATACCTGATTTTATATCTGTTTTGATTTATAATTGCATTTAAACTGTTTTATGAAAAATTGTGATTTTACAGTAGTTTAATTAACTGTTAAAAATTGTTGGATTATACTAGGATTAAACTGTGTAGATTGTTATACATATTTTTATATTATAATTATGGGGTAAAATAGCGGTGTGCTACCCATGTTATTTGGTGAAGAAAATGAGTGTATATGGCACATTATTCTCTTTATATGGTAATATTTTCCTTTTGATTAGTTATATATATATAGGTTCCCAATCCAATAGGCATTTTTTTTTTATCTATCCATAGGTATTATTTTTAGCTGTTGGATCATTATTTAACAGCTATCATAATTTGAGTAGTTGGAAAAAAAAAATAGTAAAAATAAATACACATTATTTAATATTTTTCTCTCTCTATCTTTTACCATAAAAAGATGTGCGTGATGAATTTTAATTGGGCAAAATAATACGTAATAAAAATACCTACTGGATTAATGCCCATATATATATAGTTGTATATGCATATATAAGGTTAATTCTAATAGGTATTTTGATATTTACATATCAGAAGTTACAAAATTCTTAAATATTGGATATAAATTCAATAGTTTTTATTTAGTGGTTAAGCCAAAACAATTATGAGCATTTATTAAGTGTTTTACCTATCGTTGGTTATTTTTTATACAATTTTAAATGATTCCTTAATTTGATTCCCTTAATCTATTATCGTTAATGTCTATTGTACTTTTTTAATCACTATTAATTATATGGGATAATATCCCAAAAAAAAAATATGACTTTTAACTTTTTATCAAAAAAAAAACGAAAAGAAAAAGACCCTACGTCTTTTCACTAGTATCAATTAAAATATTCTATTTGGGTTTTTGTATTAAATCTCATCGGATTTGTATGTGTGTATATATATATATATATTATTGCAAAAAGACTTTATTCTTTAAAATTGTCTATTGGCATCCACAAAAATAATCAGAAAGCTACCATCTAAACTAAAGAAAAAAGGGATAATGCTATGTGTACCAAATTATTTACCAAATTTTTAATACCAACACATGTGGCATGTGAGTTGGCAATATTCAATTGGTGACTATGATTAACTTATTTGTGTAAGTTTTAATATATTAATTAAATAGTGCTAACTCAAATGTTTGTATTAAAATTTCGGTACACCTAGCATTATCCAAAAAAAAAATCTATAATCTATTCAGAATCGCGCAGTAATGGCTTTAAAACAAACAAATTTTTTTTTTTCAATTATATTATTTGATTTCAAATGTTACGAGTATTTGTTTTTAACAATTTTATAACCCAATTTTAATTGTATATGCGAATTTGGTGAGATTAATAGAAAAACACAAATATTATATTTTAGTCGATATTAACAAAAAAGTGTGAGTTTTTTTGGCTAAAAGGCTAAAAGTGACGGGTTTTCTATAATATTATCCCATATTAATATTAACGTTTATTGCATTTTTATAGTGGAACATTTATTTTAAACAATTTTTTTATGAACCATTTTTACAATTAATAAAAGAAAAGAAAAAAGTACCAAAATTATTTGTTTTAACAAAAATACATTTTATTTTTAAAAATCCATATAGAGAAATTGCTAATTTAATGGGATGGTTTTTTTAACATAATAAATTTATTTTTTAAGCTAATATTTCAAATTAAAAGATTGTCTAATTCTTTTGTCATATAGTAATTGAATGGAACTAATCATAGAAAAGAAAACTTCCTGATTTCATTAATTTGGATAATAAATGGAAAAAATAAAAAATAAATAAAAGAACCATTGAAAAAAAAAAGGTCAGTTAAAAGCAAATTAATGTTCTGTCAAAAAAAAAAAAAAAGATATTCGATCACTAAAAAAAAAAAGGAAAAGAATGGGAAACAAGGAATATATTAATGTTTATACCTATTAGTAATATTTTTACAAGTTACGTTATCATTAATTAATGGGAATATTTGTACCTATTGGCAGTATTTTAACAAAGAGTTTCTCCCTATATAGTATATTAGTACTCTTACGCTCAAATAATTACTATGTATAGCAAGTAGCTAGATTGACATATACCAAGAGAGAGTTAATTCAATATCATCCAAATTATATTTGGTCCCCACAAAATCAAATTTTATATCTCAACTGATAAAAGTATCTTCTTGGTGATCATAGACTTCCCCTTATATATATGAATTAGTCTTAACGTGCCTATAATATATATTGAGTACACGGACCACATGTTTCAAGTTTGGCTCTTTCAATGTGAGAAAGACTACTCGACTTTCCTTAAGCTATCCTTACCCTAATATATTGGATATGAGAGGATATTGGGTTTCGTTTTTTCATTGTTTTTGGACACATGGGCAAACTATAGCTCGCTTTCTCACTTGGAAAAGAAAGGCATCTTTAGTTGATTAAGAGGAGGGGAAAAAAACGTCAAAATCATTTCATTAACAAGCAAAAGAGTAGTGCATTATTTTCCTAATTGAAAAGAGAAGAAATTTTCCCTTTCAAATATCGAAAAACTTAAAAGAACTACCTTTTTGATTTTGATTTGATTCTCCAGATTAACAAATTCCATTTCTCCTTCCACAGTATACATAATTAGCCCGACAACGACAAAATCAGTTGATCGAATATGTGAACTGAAAATCCTAATTAAAGAAAAAAAAAGTTTAATTTTCGTGTCGCATGTGGCCAAAGTAGTCAATCATTTTGTCTAATCTTGGATGTGTCACTATGGTGATCTATAGGGATTTAACTTTGTGATAAAATCATCATTCTCTAATACTAATATTCTTCTATATCTATAAATACATTTTATTAATTGATCTCCTTATGAGTAAAGGGGATAAGTGCAATTTCCAACCACTAGCAAAGTGTGGACCATGGAAAAATGCCTTATCACATGAGATGACTGAAAAAAA
Source organism: Trema orientale (assembly GCA_002914845.1). Lineage (NCBI taxonomy): Eukaryota > Viridiplantae > Streptophyta > Magnoliopsida > Rosales > Cannabaceae > Trema > Trema orientale. Next base: position 27,397 of record JXTC01000597.1, on the reverse strand, counting down.
GGGCACTCTTAACATTAGAGGGCCTTAGGTTGTACCAAATTGTTGGAAGAAGAATCAAAGTATCTTCCCCCGCTTGATGGCAATGTGAAAATTAATATGTATCTTTTGGTCCCGGGTGTCATCGATCGATGGAGTTAATGGCCTTGCTGGCCAATTCCTTTGTGGTGGAGAACATATTCTGCATCCTTTTCACTAGCTAGGAGAGATACATAGATTACAGATGATAACGCAAATAAGAGAAGACTATTAAAATTAGCTCAACCCTTAGGTAATGTGAATTAATGCAGGGAAATATATTAACTTTCCAACTTTATTAAGTTATTTATTTATTTATTTGAGGAGATTTCCAACTTTGTTTTTACTAATAATAAATTGTCGATTTCACCAACTTGTTCATGCAAACATTAATGTCATTTCCCATATATAATTCTAAATAATTTATTTTTAGTCAGAAAAGTTCTATAGAGTAAAAAAGGAGATTAAAACATGAGTGAATACGGTATTTTTTTTCACTGGAACGAAATCTGGAATGGGATAATTTTTGAATAGAAACTGTAGTAATTTTCTAAATATTTCTAAAAAATGATATTTTTGTAATTATTTTTGTAAGGTTATTAATTAAGCCATATAAATTTTATGATGTAAAGGAGGAGCCCGAAACGAGAACAAAAATAATTATTTTGTGTTGAATTGAAATCCGAAAGCACGTTAATTTTAGAATTGAAAAAGTGGACGTTTTTTAATTATTTTGAAAAGGTGATATTTTTGTAACTTTCGGATTTTTAAGCCCATTTAATGCTCGGCACCTCGAAATTAAATTCTGACTTCGAATTTAGACTCAGTGAGGTTGAGAGACGAATTTTGATATAAAATATGACTATGTTTTGAAGTGGCACGAAAATCGAGGTACGTGGCTCGCGAATAGTGTCTTTTTGCGTGCCATAGGCCGGGTCCCACTTTGAGACCCACTTTTGACAAATTATATATATAACCTAGCATTTTTGGGTGCTCTGAATTCAGTAGTGACCTTTGTTTCTCAATTTGAGGCTCCATTGGAAAAGTTACTTTTTAAAGTGAGCTTACTAGTATTCTGAAACAACTGTTCGAGCATTCAAGTGACCAATGGGAGATACTTCGAGCGTCATAAGCTTGGTAAAGCTACTATACTGAGGTAGGGATTCAATTACCTGGTTTTATACTTATTTTAGATTTATAATTACATTATAATTGATTTATGAAAAATCGTGATTCACGCTATGATTTAATAAAGTTATGGAAACACATTGGATTATACTAAGATTGGACTGTGAAATTCAAATACATATTTTTTTTAAAATTATAATCATGGAGTAATACAGCGAAGAACTACCCATATTATGGCAAATCCCAGAATAATGCCAAGCTGGATTTTTTAAAGCATGATTTGAATATTAGATGCATGGTTATTGTGAACGGTTATATGTTCTATATACCATAGGATCACATACTTGAGTTTCATTATTGTATCATAGTATTTTAGATCGTTGGTGAGTTGTTATAGTGCTAGGTAAAAGACCTAGACCCCTGTGTAGGTTTTTAGCCGATACACCTACAGATAGTATCAGAATACTTGGTACCTCTGCTACAGAGGTATTGCAGGGCCATGATGGGAGGATGAGAGCTCACTCATTTACATTGGTCGATGTATGATATATACAATTATATATTTCTGAATTTAGTTTTGAACATGTGATTATTCTGAATACCAATTGTTTTATGTACTTGGTTTATAAATGGATTTTTAGAAAAAAAAAAGGTATTAACCATATAGGTTTGATAAAAATTACATCCATTCAAAAAGGTAATTGAAATTCTACTGAGCATGTGAATGCTCACCCTCCCTACTTCTCCCACTTTCAGGTATTAGTCTATCTAAAATAGTCGTCTTGATGGATAAACAAGCTGTGTAGCTTGTATATGCAGTTCTACTCTTAATCCTTAGTGGGTGTCTGTACTCTGATAACTTTCCTTCTTTGCTCAATTATTTAGCCAAGATCGAAAAATCTAATAAGTAGATGTATGAGGATAGTTTTGTTATGGATTTGAGAATTTGAAACTATAAGTGATTTAATGTAAATTATTTTGGACATTGAACTAAAGTTTTCAGTTGAACTTAATTTATCAAAATTTGTGATTTCTCAACAAATATTCAAATAAGATAGCTGGTAAATTTTCTTGAACTTTAACGGGTATTCGTCTTAAGAAATTAAAAACTAATAAGAGCTCTTAATGATTATGGAATTTATACTGATTTGAGAATCAAAATGAAATTATTCAATACTTGATTTCTCCTAAAGTTTGTAAAATTAATATTTTATTTTATTTTCACATAAAATTATTAAAAGTCATGGCTTTGAATTTCCAGTCGTGACAGTGGTCCACACAAAAATTTATATCTTTCCATAGCTAAAGAAAAACTAATCTCTTAAAGAAGACCGCACTTCATTAAATTCAAATGCAAGTATTTCTTCTCTGATCTAGAGTACATTCATGATAGATACTTCAAGTAAATAAATTTCTATATTTTCTTTCCCTTTTTTTTTCATGAAGGGGTTTGGGATATTTAGATTGGAAGTCAGTTCTCAACATTAATTGAAAAGAAATATTGTTACCAATAAGACCAAGTTTATAACCAATACATCTCAAGAAACCAGTTAGTACTAAGGGAAATGGAAGATCATTTGGATACACCTAGCTAACATTAACCAGGTAGAAGTAGCGTTTGTTCTGTCTTAATCCCCTTAGACCCCGCTTGAAAACACATTTAACAATTTATATTGTTTGTAAAAATTGAAAACAAAAACAAAAATGTTGTTTATATTTTTAATTTTTAAAAACAATAAAGCTTGCTTGGTAATAATATACTAAATCATTTCTAATTTTAAGAGAACAAAAACAAGCTTGATAAGGATCAAATAATAATTAAAAACAGAACATGACACATATGTAAATATATACAAATATATATATATATGGTTCCCAATCCAATAGATATTTTTTTCTTTTACCTATCTACAGGCATTTCTTTTTTTAGCCATTGGATCATAATCTAACGGCTACCATAATTTAGATGGAAAAAAAATAAAAATAAATACTCATTATTTAATACTTTTCTCACTTCAACTTTTACTATAAAAAGATATACGTGATGAATTTTAATTGGGCAAAACAATACCTATGGATAGGTAAAAAAAATACCTATAGATACGTTAAAAAAAAAAAAAAAAAAAACCTACTGGATGGGTGCCCTATATGTATATGTCTAAGTTAAGAGAGAGAGGAGAGCAGGGACAGAAATTAAAAGAGATCATAGATTAAAAGGAGAGAGAAAGTAAATAATAATAAGAGAGACTCGGAAACAGATAGAGATGAGAGAAAAAGTGAAGAACAGAGGGATGTGAGAGAAGATGAATGATAAAGTAGAGAAAGAGGATAGAGAAGCTAGAGAAGGAGAGAGAGAAAGGAAAGAGAAAGTAAAGAGAGAAATAAAATGGAGAGAAAAAAAGAAAGATAGAAAAAATAAAGTAAGAGAAAGATGATAGAAAAAGAAGAGAGGAAAGTGAAGAGAGAGCGTACCAAACAGACCCTAAGGAAAAAGTGTAGATGTAAAAAGAGAGAAATAAAAGAGAAAGACGATTTTATTTTAAATTTTTTTAAGAGAATTTTGGAAGTGAAAATATTTTTAAATTTTGTTTACAATTTTTTAAACAAAGAAAAATAAGACTACCAATGTATATTTTCAAAAAAAAAAAAAAATGAAGTTACAAATTTTTGTTTATTTAAACAGAAAATTAGCAAAAGTGTATCCGATATATCAAACTCTGAAAATATTTAAAAATGGTGGCTACTTAAACGAAAAGGGAAAAAAAAATACTAACGTTTAGGATTGAAAACTTTTGTCTATGGTTGAGCAAAAAAAGAAAACTTTTGTATATGGTTTCATAGTTACATTATGTATCAACCTCAAAATAAATTTATATTATGTATCTCAAGTTGCCAACCACTTTTAATTATAATATATGTATATGTGTATTTATATATACTCCCCCTATTAATTTATATATGATGTATATATTCTCGTAAGTCTTGTACTCATATTTTTAGTAAAAAGTCAAACGACTAAAAGAGTAGATTACTTTGAAAACCTTTTGGTTTTGTCGTATACGAACGCACATATATACAGTCATCTTTCACTATATTTTGGTCGGTTATTAATTTGTGGGGTCTGGGAGAAGAACTTTAACATAATGCACACAAGTGAACTCGTCAACTTAGTTTAGCTGGCCGTTTCCATCATAACGATGTAGAGTATATAAAAAGCCCGATATATAAGTAGAAAAATATTATCCAAAAACAAAAACAAAACCCCCCAAACTAGATAGTGATTAAACGCAATAATTATTATGTGAACATTCTCGATTTTAAGTTATTCAAACCCCTCAAGATACTAATCAATATGATAGAGTTATAAGTAGGACCAAAAACACAATGTTAAGTAAAACTTGAATAAAAAAATACGAAGTCAAGACTCCAGAACCCACCTGACCTCCCCACCCCAGAAAAGAATGGAGGGTACGTAGTCGTTTGACCAATGATAACGGCATTAATTTAATATTTTAGAAGATTCGAACTTTGCTTTTTTTTTTTTGTTTTTGTTTTTTTTGTTTTTTGTTTTTTTGTATATCTTGCTACAAAGTTTTGGTATATTTGTAAGTTTGTGTTTGGGAGAGGGAGGCTGGTATTGACCCTACAATTCAGTTGGTAGAGCATGAATCTAACTGAATTTGATCAAGAGGGTTTCGATAGGGAGTGATATCTAACCCCACCAATTCAAAAAACATCATGAATACCTTCTGTGACCTTCCCTTGCAATTTGAAATGACCGTTTTATTAGTGAAGCAAGAGCTTATACTAAATTCACATATATCATGCGCAGCGTAGTGCACGTATATTAATAGCTATATATATATAGAGAGAGAGAGAGAAAGAGAGAAAGAGAGAGAGATTATATTCTAAGTTGTACTTCTCCTTTATTTATATACGTTAGAAAGAAATTATTTATAAAGTACATCTTAAATTGTAAATTTCTCCATTGGTTTTGATATATATGGTTTGGGTTTTTTGAAAAGAAAGTTTAACATAAAGATTACTAAAATTAAGTTAAACTTAATAATGAACATACTTTTTTTTTGAGGAAAAATAATGAACATACTTGTTTCAACTCATGATAAGCAAATTTGTGGCGGGATACTTGTGCAGATATAAAAAGTAATTAATGCTGGCAATCGCACTATTGGTACTTGACAATATACACTAATACTATCAATTAAGATAATATGTCTAAACTGTATGAACTCTAGGGTACTATCTAGTCCAAATCTTTTGGAAAGAAAATTATATATAGGATCATCCAGCATTTTTCTTTTTTTAAAAAAAGTTCAATATTTTTGTCTTTCCTTCTTTATTAGGTGTTTGAATTTAGGCATAAGAAATCAAATCTGTCTCCTAGTCAAATCAAAAAAAGATATATTAGTAGCAAAAAAAAGAAGAAGATATATATCATTTTTTAAGAGGTCAACAAGATCATTTTCCAGTGATCTACAATCATACCATATTGATATTCATATGACTTACAAAATCTCTACCTTGGATTTTGATCTATGGGCTTTATGTTTGATAGAGGAAGAAAAAAAAAATAGGAGAGAAGGAAAGAGTAAGAGAAATAGAAAGTACTATATAGGTGGAAAATAAAATTATTTTTTCTTTATAATTATTTAATAAAGATGGAGAAAAAAAATAAGTTTAGTTCCTTTTGTTTCTATATTGGAGATAAAATTGAATAGAAAGGAAGTAATATTATTCCTATTAGTAATTCAGACCACTTATTTATTCTCTCTTTTTTGGCCTAATAAAGTTATTTAGCGTCATTCATGTAAGGGGTAATTTAATAATTCAACTTTTGCAACTTTCTTGGAAGGGAAGAAAATTTAGTAGCCCCACTTAATTTCTTTCCATTATCTTTTGCTTTCCATCATCTTTTTCCTCTTATCAAATAACATATTTTCCTACTTATCTGGACTTTTCCCTCTACTTTTCTTTCGTCTACCTTCTCCTCTTAACGTAACCTGAAGTACTAACAAAGATGTTAATGGTGTCACTGGCCTATAAAATAATATTACTACTGTTTGATTTGAATAGTTGAAAATCATGACATCCAATCCAATGTAGGGAGCTGTCTTCGATATCTTCCGTTAGAACTTTTTCAACGGTCACTTTCACTCCAGTAAAAGGATTCTTTTACACAAAGTTCTAGTAACTGAATATGTGAAATGACATTACTTTAATTAGGCCCAACTTAATTTGGATCAAGAAAAGTTGAATAGTTCCCGAAGAGGGGCTGAATTTCGTAATATTTGATCGATTAATTGATTAAAAAAAGAAAAAGGAAAAGGACCACATAATGATGGAGAAATTGGTAGCTGCAGCAAATTTGGGCGACTCTAGTCTCCAAATTGTGATGAACTATCATTATTATTTTACAGGACCACCTATATGCCTTACAAAATCAATCTTTGCCCGTGGCCTTTCAGCCATCACGAGCTTGTTTCAATATTTATCAACCTCTTTGCTTTTTTTTTTTTTTTTTTTTCGGTTTAAAGAATTATATTTTTTTTCTTTAATTTCTTCAACTTTTATGTAAATAAACGATGAAATCGTGTTTGGGCAGCATAAAGATGAAATAATTTGTTATTTAATATATGCTTATGATCACGTGAAAATTGAGATTATTGATTTCTCTTTTGAAATATCAAGAATTCTCTCAAAGAAGGAGCCGAAATCCCTTTTTTTTTTTTTTCGTTTCACCTTTTATTGTTCAAGAAAATATCCACTATTCCATTTATTGAAACAAAAATAAAAAGAATATCAAGATCGTACCAAAAAAGCACCTGATTTGTTTTCGTTTCGTTTTTTTTTTTTTTCCCGGTCGAAGTTATAACTATATATATTGATGAGATTGAAGAATAAGCTGGGAACTACTTTTGATTCAAATTGTTAGGGATGTTAAACCGGATCTAAAACAAATGATTACAAACATTAAATAGTTTAAAGATGGTCTTAGTGTTGCTATAATGAACCTACCTAATTATCTGTATTCATATATATAATGGAATTAAAAGACCCCTCTAGCGATGTACCAATATATATGACATAGTATATGTATATTTCTTCCAAGGTCAGTTGACTCACTAATTTATTTATTTTTTGAAAAGAAAATGCATTATTTAAATGCTCTTTTTCAACATGAAAGATCTGTTAATTATCTTCTTATACCTAAACAACTTTAATTGCTTTTCTTATACCTGAACATTCATATAGAGTTCGGAAATGGGTTTGACCATTTTCTTTTTCTCTTTTTGCTAATAAGGAAAGTGGTTTGATTTGTTTACTTAAAGTTATAAGTCCTAAAAGAATGTTGACTAAAAAAAAGGATATACACAAATACATGTATATATGATCATGAAGCATTGATGTAGTCCCGCTGGTGAGACCAGTCCCGTTCATATTTTGACCAATATAGATCATGTTCTGGCCAACACAGATTGGTTCAAATATGACTTTGTGTTAGCCAAAATATGAACGGGACTGGTCCCCTCGAGGGGACTACATCCGTGTTCTATGATCATGTGTATATATATATATATATATGGGGTTTTGTCCAATATTAATCACCCAATTAATGCACCTAGCGTGTGGGGACTAAACGTTGAGAGATGCACCATATATCTTCTTTTGGTTGTTGGTTGATCATATAACACCATCATCAACATTATTATTATTATTATTATTATGTGTAACTCTTGGATCTCTCAAGTGCTGAGGTGATTTTGTTAACAAAAATAAAAAATCCCAGGAGCTGAGGAATTATAAAAGACAGCCCATGGGGCTTCTCAGACATGGAATTTAGTTTAGTTTATAATTTAGGTTATTTAAAATAAAGATGGGGGTTCACCAAAAAAATAAATAAATAAAGATGGGGTCTGGTTTCCTTTCTCAGTCGACTCACACTCGGACTCGATTGCCCCATGACATGACACACGTGATTCACGTGCCGGGAAATAGGAGCAAAAGGGCAAATCGTTTTTTGTTCCCATTTGTATGCAAGGTTGGCTTACACGAGGGTTTTTTTCAGCTCAATCATTTAGAAATATATACGTATATTTATATTATAGCCAATTTTGTGTTTTCCATTCCGTCACTTTCTTGCAAGTTTTTTTCCGATATTTAATTACTAAGAAAAATATATTTTTGGATTTTTATGGATCATGTTATATATGCTGTTAAATTTCAAAATTTATGTTCGAGTTTTGTTGTGTAGTTAATTGATTGCTATACACACTATCATTTTTTTCTTATCGTTGATCGGTGGATCTCAAGGTGGAACAATGCAGAATTCAATCGTATGATTAAAACTTATCAACAATGGATTTAGTCTGATATTCATTACTCTCTAATAACATAAAAATGAGGACCCGAAATTTGGATAATCTAATTTAAATTTTGGTTTATTATTTATTTTGAGACGTCGAGTCCATAGTATATTTACATCAAAATAAATGTTACAAATTAAAGAGATGCTAACTCAACGGCAGTCACAAACATCGAGGGGCTAATAAGTCTTTTGCATATGCAACACTACTCTATAGATGTAGAAAATATCCATCTATATATATATGTGTATATATATTAACACACACTTAAGTATATATATTCTAATATTGAACTTGAAATATCTCGTAACCACTGAAGCTTGGAACACCGCGTATTAATCTAGAGACCGTAAAACAGCTAGCAGGAAAAGTAAATGTAGGGGTTATATGCTCCCATGGACTCCATACATTTCTTTCAAAGATGAATATATGCAATTAATTTGGTTTTGATTTGTGATCTAAATATCCAATTGCGTTTTCCAGCAGCAATTTCTAAAATTTGTGCAACTGGATTCTCCTCCGTTGTCCTCGGGTGGAAATACTTTTGTAGACAATGCATGGGGCCTAGCTCTCTAAGTAGCTAATCTCTTCACATATGTAAAGTTAAAGGACAATTTATTATTTAATACACATAAATATATGCATACTACATATTTATGTATATATATATATGTATATATTCCTCCTTAACATGTCGCTTTGCTCTTTCTCTCTTTTTCAAAAAAGCCCAAAATGTTGCAATTCACAAGTTCAATCGTCCTATCTACCATATATTTCTGCTAATATAACCTGGAAGGCACGGAAATCATAGGATGAAAAATCCAAGATAAGACAATGATTCTTACCATACAATTAGCAGATAATGATGATCTCGACCACGCATTTAATCAAAAAATAATAACTAGTTTTCCTACAACTGATCAAACTAGCAAATTAAGACATGTAGATATGATCAACAAATTAACAGTCGGCTCACGGACCACGTAACAACAGTCGGTGAAAAAGCAGTAGTACTAGTACCACTTTTCCATCTCTTTTTCTTATGTGAAAAGAGAATATTAGTAAAACATAATAATAATGATAAAAATAATAGTAGTAAATAAAACAACGCGTCGGCTGATTAGAAACGGGTCAAAACTAAATCAGAATCATAAAGAGAGAGAGAGAGAGAGAGAGAGAGAGAGAGGGGATATATGGCGGGAATCAATCTCACACGTATGGTTGTTATTGAGTTACATAAACAAACAACCAGAGGTGCCTCTTACTAAGATCATTGATATCAGAAGTTAGAATTGTGTATTACTTTTTTGCTGGAGGGGTTTTTGGGGCAGGCAGGAAGTGTCGCTCACCTCTAAAACAAGCTTCTATTGGTCCACGTGGCATCCATATGAATGAATCGAACACTGCCATCCCTTCCTAAATTCCTTTCCTTCCTGATCCTACTATAGCTGTCTGGTCCATTTCTGTATTTCGAAATGAAGACACCAATATATTTCACCCAAAACCTTGTCCTTTAATTTGACAAATTTCAAGTTCCAGGCTATATATGTATCATGTTTTATATTATGATGATGCCCAACTCATACATGTATCTATGATGGAGCTCCCACCACCACCACCACCACCACCACCACACCAACCAGAGACACCATTTTCCACCCTCTCTCTCTCTCTCTCTCTCTCTCTCTCTCAAGATCACACACAATCTGCTTCAACTGCATTACAGGCTACAGAAAGCCTCACATGTCTGCCACTTCTTGCTTTCTCTCATTCAGTCTGCCGTACGTGTTGTTTTCACTCCTCTTTTCCATCCATCCTTATATTTACCCCTTTTGTGGAAGCACCAAGGGAAGGGAAGCCATCCTTTCATCTTTTTTTATCACCACTTTCATTCCCAATCCTTAGCCAACCACTACTAGCTAAATTAACTGTTTGCATGAAAAACTAGAAAAGATACTTAAAAAAAGAGGCCTTATCCCGTGTGTCTTGTGTAACTAAATATATTATATATAATCCTTTTCTCAGAAGAGACTTACCCTCCAACCAAATTTGTTTAACAGTCTCCACTGTAGCCTTAGCTTTTGAGGAATTCATCCAGAGTACGCAACAAAAAGAATGTCGTTTTCGTGCCCGAGAAACTTTTTTCGCCGCTTCTGTATTGATGAGTACCAAATGGGAAGCCTTGCTCATAGCAGCTTCTTCTCTAGTGATCTCTTGCCATCACTTGGAGCCAGAATCAACCAGACTACCAGACTCCGGAAATACATTGTTTCCCCTTTCAATCCCCGTTATAGGTGATTATCTACACGTATATGTATTACCCTTCACACAGTTCACTCTATATGATGTACATACATCTATATATTTTAAGTTTATCCTTCTTCTCATGCCCCTTATTCGTGTCGTTTAATGTCCAGGGCTTGGGAGATGTTTCTGGTTGTTCTTGTCATTTACTCTGCCTGGATTTGCCCCTTTGAGTTCGCATTTCTGCCTTACAAGCGAGACGCGCTTTTCATAATAGACAACATTGTCAATGGCTTCTTCGCCATTGACATCTTCCTCACCTTCTTCGTCGCGTTCCTCGACAGCCACTCGTACCTTCTTATTGACGATCCCAAGAAGATTGCAATTAGGTGAGTAAACTCTCTAGCTGTACGTTTGACTTCTATTCAGTTGACATGAATCAGCAAAGAGTGATTACTTTCTTCTCAAAACAGTCAAACCTTATTCCAAACTTGCAGGTACATATCTACCTGGTTCATCTTTGATGTCTGCTCAACGGCACCGTTTCAATCCATCAGCCTTCTATTCTCACATCACGGCGGTGAACTTGGCTTTAAAGTGCTCAACATGCTCAGGCTCTGGCGCCTCAGACGAGTCAGCTCTCTGTTTGCAAGGTCCATGATCATCATCAACTGTATTCAATGCTATATATTTATAGTCCGGTTTCTGTTCAGAGTTTCAAAATTGTTTCTGAAACAATATCAAAAGTACTGGAGTCTAATTTCTTTTCCATCGTTCAGACTCGAGAAGGATATCCGCTTCAACTATTTCTGGACTCGCTGTACAAAACTCGTCTCTGTAAGCCCCTGAAAACAGAAAAACCTCTCATCTTTCTCGTTGTTTAGCTCTTGTCGTCAATGCCTCAATTCTGGTTTTCACTCCATTTTCTGTGAGCTTTTCAGGTGACCCTTTTTGCAGTACACTGTGCCGGTTGTATTAACTATCTGATTGCAGACAGATATCCGGATCCAACCCGGACATGGATCGGTGCTGTGAACCCGAATTTCAAACGAGATAGTCTTTGGAACAGATATGTAGCTTCAATTTACTGGTCTATCACAACACTCACAACCACTGGTTATGGAGATTTGCATGCTGAGAATCCAAGAGAAATGCTTTTTTATATCTTTTACATGCTTTTCAACTTGGGATTAACATCTTACCTCATTGGGAACATGACAAACTTGGTTGTTCATTGGACCAGCCGCACTAGAAACTTCGTGAGTTGCCTCTCTTTTTGGTCTTTCCTGCTCCAACTTGCCCCTTTCTTTTCACCTGCTAAATTAGTTCATATCTAAAAACCATATTCTAAATGCACTAGTCCCAATCAGCGATAACACAAGTGGTCCCATCTCCCATGTTACAGTATAAACAGGTTTACCCTCATCTTGTATGAGCTTAAGTTTTAAGAAACACTGGGTTTTGTTATTATTATTATTATTATATTATTATTATTATTTTCCAAAGCCAAGTTTTAGAGGCAGATTGTCACGAGCTCAAATACCTGCAGTAATGTTCCTTAATTCTGGGGGTATTAGGCCTCTCAATTATTTGGCCATGTTCTGTCTATGTTTCTCTATAGCGAATTAAGATTCCTGGGACCTTCAAATATTTTTGGTCCCATCTATATTCTAAGTATCTAAATTCGTACACTCTCTACCCCACATCAGACAAACATATCTTAAAATCCAACCAATAATATTTCACAACTCATACAATGTTACAACTTCAGAAAACAGCCACATGTTTCATTATAGTTTATGTCAAGCTGCAAACCGTTTTCAGCTAAATAATTATTTCGACTTGAAAATTCTTTACTTCAAAGAAAAATATACTTCTCTGGCACGGGAATACTAAGTTGAAGCACTTGCTTTTGCGTTGCTGCAGAGAGATACGATAAGAGCTGCTTCAGAATTTGCTACCCGAAATCACTTGCCCCCTCGAATACAGGATCAAATGTTGTCACACCTGTGTCTAAGGTTCAAAACAGAAGGATTGAAGCAGCAAGAGACCTTAAATGGTCTGCCTAAGGCCATACGTTCAAGCATCGCGTACCATCTATTCTTCCCCATTGTACAGAAAGTATACCTCTTCCAAGGGGTTTCTCAAGACTTCCTATTCCAATTGGTAATATACCACATCACTTGTTTTTTTATCCTTACATATTATATTGTATATATTTTCTTTTCTTTTCTTTCTTTTCTTTCTTTTCTTTTCTTTCCTTTTGGGTCTTTCCGTAAGCCAACCGACAAGCATGTTAACTGGTGGGCCCACGTAATCAAAAAAGCACATGCTATGAACACAAACTTCGTTTTTTAAAAAAACAATACCACGACAAGTAATATTATAATTCAGTACATTGGGATACCGTTAGTACATATATTTCACAAGATGCTGAAAGTAATATGATTCTTCATTTAAAAAGGTTTCAGAGATGGAGGCAGAATATTTCCCACCTAAAGAAGAGGTAATTCTGCAGAATGAAGCTCCCACTGATCTCTATATACTGGTCTCAGGAGCAGTGGTAAGTTAATTCAGTTTCTCTCCTGCATGGATCCAGAAAATCCAAACGAAAGCTTTCTAACATAAAGTTCATTTGGCAAAATCTTGGTCACAGGATTTCATATCCAAGATTGATGGGCATGATCAAGTATGTATTGTTAATTTGTTACCACTTTTTCAAATACGTAGGTGCATAAATGTGTTACGTGTGTTTATTTCGTATATATAGAAACATCTTTCAAATGTGCATATTTACATTGATATATTTGATGCATTCAGAGGGAAGAAACAAAATAGTCACCACCTTCACATCGAACATGCCTTGTACAGGTTCTAGGGAAAGCACATGCGGGAGACACATTCGGAGAAATTGGAGTACTATGTTACAGGCCGCAGCCGTTTACAGTTAGAACCACTGAGCTTTCTCAAATATTACGACTCAGTATAACTCCACTCATGAATATCATTCAAGCAAATACAGAAGACGGGCACATTATCATGAATAACTTTTTCCTGGTATGTAAAAATTTTTAGTACGAAACCTTCCTAGAGACAGAAATGGACTTTACGAGTGTTACGATTGTCTTTTAAAATTGATCTGTCTTGCATTTGTATAGAAAATGAAAGGGCAAGAAAGCTTGGGATTCGAAAACCCGCACATGGATCCAGGATTGATTATCAATGAGTGGCCCGAAGGAGGAGTACAAGCAGACGGATGCTGTTCTTACACTGAATGTCAGGATAAAATGCGGGAAGAGACACTAATGCAGGAAGAAATCAATGTGAATTTCAAAAGATCAAAGACAACCGAGAATAGCGATACAGGCAATGCTCAAGCTTCTACTCAATCTGCATTGCGTGTTAACTCTATGGCTGATGATGGTCAAACGGCTCGTCTTGCTGCTGTCAGCAAGGAGCATCTTGAGGTGGTTAAGAATTTACTAGGTGGAGGTTCAAGTATAAGCAAATCAGACAGTAGAGGACGGACACCTAAAGCTCTAGCAGAACAGCAAGGAAATAAGAGTATATGTGACCTCCTACTAAGTTACGAAAATAGAAAATCCAACGAACATAGAATACAGTTTTTGGGAGACGCAGGTGAAAGCACTTCCCACTTGACAAAGGCAGAGACAAACTCGCATATAGGAACTTGTAGTTCTGGTGACCGGAAGGGAATAGAAGCAATAAGGAAAAGAGTCACCATCCATATGCAGTTTCAGAACAGTGGTACACATCGGCAACATGGGAAGTTAATAATCCTACCTGACTCAATTGACGAGCTGTTCAAGGTTGCTGGTAAGCCTTTTTTTTTTTTTTTTTTTTTGAAAACTCAAGAACAGAACTTTATGATAAACCTGAAATACAAAAGGTTATTTGTTAATTCATAATCGATTAAAAACAAGAACACTAGAGTGGAAGGGCAATATTCATAAAAATACGAACCTTGAACAGGATCAGTAAACAGTGTCAGTATATTCATAGCTCTCTTCTCACAATTTGTGAAACTGCAGGTGAAAAGTTTGGAAGCAGCAAACCTATGAAAATCGTCAATGCAGAGAACGCAGAAATTGATGACATAAGTGTCATCAGAGATGGTGATCATCTGTTTCTTCTTCATCACAATTGTGACAATATGCACGTTGATGTGACCGAATGTTACAAAAGAAATGTAGATGCATATGCAAAGATAGAATGTAACTCCTAGGCATTGTAAAATAAGAGATTAACAAAATTTGACAACGTAAGTTGAAAGTATCGGTCCTCCAAAGCCAGAAATTTCAACCGGAAGACTGGAAAAATCAACTACAGAATCGCACTTCAATTTACCGTAAATCTCATTCGTTAATCATCTAATAATTAAGATAAAAAATATATCTTACAATCTTCCCTTGTGTGCTGAAGCAGCGCATAGGAAAGTCCTGGAAAATTTTCCTTTCTGTAAGCTTTTGACAGCGAAATAAGAATACATGTCAAAATTTCTGATTCATCATACAAGAAAAAGATTAAGCCGCCTCTAATTCTTCGACTTGAGTAATTGCTCACATTCAGACATGATAAAGAACCATTTTAGCAGCAAGTTCAGAAAGAGCATTTAACCCACTTCCATAGTACCATGCACTTTGCCATGACCGCTATCTATTTGAACACATTGAAGGATCATTCTTTCTTGATAGCACCTTCAATTGGAATAGGGTGAGCTTCTGAGTTAAATACAAACTTATCCAGGGGAATAACAGAGCTGTCTCCAAACAATAAATACAAGTATTTTAGTGTCTCGCCCAAAAAGAAAGTCTCCATTTTGTCTCTTTTATGAGGAGGAACTGTAGTAACATCATCCAGAGAACTGTATCCTCCGCTATCAACTCTTGTGTATTTCTCAAAGGCTTCAAAAATCTGCCAACCCCACTCACGATATCTACATTGCAAAATATTGTCCATATAAGGAAAGAACGAAAAAAAATAAAATAAACTATAACTCCTGCCGTTCGGTAAGGAGTACCAGGAAGAAAATACAAGTACTAGAAAGGTGATGCCAAAAAAGAAAGCTTACTTGGGATCCTCTGTAATACGATACAAAACAAACAACGATTCAACAGTTTCAGGACGTAAGAGATTATGACGATCAGCATGTTTGATGATTATGTCATTCACATATTCCGAATTCTGGTTCCCACCATCAAGATCTCCTTCAGAGTATTCCTGCTTGGATACAGGAAGGTGTCAACTCCCCGTAAAATATTGAAGAAAAAGAAACACAGAAAACAGATAATAATCTAGTCACATATCCCCTTGCATACATATTTTGTGTACCAAATACTTGTTTCCAAATAATGACATAAATAAAAGCTGACCTCTGTGTGAAAGTAAGCTATTTCTGGAGCAAGACCAGTAGAGGTTACTGAATACATCTCAAAGCAGGTTTTAGCTAAATCTTCTGCAAGTTTAAAATTTTCTAGGTCTTCAAAGTTGAGCAAATTTTCTTTCATAGCTTTTTCCTTTGTAAGACCTTTAGTGGCACCAAGTGCAAGAGTACCAGACAGAAAGCACACCTGCAAACAGCAATAACAATGTTACATAACGAACTAAATCCAGGGGCACCAAGAAGTGTTTGCTAAATATTGTTCCAGAGATAAGAAACTACAAGCACGTTCCTATACCAAACACACCCTACTTTTTCTGATGCTTCTTCCACAATTTTCAGAAAGTTAGAAATACCATGTAAGAACAAGTAAAATTACAACAAAATCTTTGGTCCAGAAATTCAGCTGCTTCATCTGTTGTTTATACAGATGGTATCAAAAAGAGCAAGCTAGCAGGAAAGAGATGGTTTCATATGGTATTGTTTCGAGAATGTATTACTCAATCAACTTCAGTCCCATTAAGTATGGATGCAATGCAGGCTGAAAACCATTCTACTGTTGTTTTGGCATGCTTCAAGTTGTATCTGTTAATTATTTGATCAAGACCATTAGGGAAGGATGCTTATGGAATTAGTGTACAAGACAAATGAGTAAATGGCATGCAAAAACTGTCTTCTATCAAAGAAAAACAAAAAATGAAAATTATTTTTGAAAATCATGAAGAACAACTGAAACAGAAGCTATTGTAGCAAATATTATGAGCCAAACTATTGTAGCAAATATTATGAGCCAAACTATTGTAGCAAATATCATGAGCCAGTCTGTGGATACTAAACCCAATGTTAGTGTAGACTCTCAGCGAAAAATAACGAAGGAAAAAATAAAAAAAGTGGGAAAAATAAAGGTAGAGATGATTATTGGTATTGACGCTATGAAAATCTATCTAATTCCAGTGCATCTAGGAGGAACATCTACTAAAACTTCATATTAAAAATGTTCTAAAATTTTATACGGCATAAGGACCAGTTTCATCACGGACACAGAAATAACATATTTAACTAGCATACTTTTTAATTTACAGGTGGATTGCATTTTTTTGAGAAATTTGCTTTTAATTGATAATAATGTAATAACTCTTGTTTCCTAGAGTGTCATATAGTTGCAGTGAGGAAAGTATAGCATGTGGCTAAGAGATGGTTATATACTTTTCTTCATAGAGTGTAAATGCCAATTGCTAAGCACAATCTATGCTTTAAGGTAAACTTCCCATGACTCTTGACCGAATATAAATTGAAAGTGATTAAAACTCCACAACACACGTAGTGATATACAATTTTGAAGTAGACTGAAAAATCTTAAACTGGCCACAGCACAGGTTATTAAGTCATAAGCTATACAACTGCAGCAAGTTAAGAAAGCACCACATACCAGGTGATCCATTTTCGGACTGAAATCACCCTTCGGTCCATAAGGCAATTCCCCAACAAATACCAGTCCATTTGGGATTGATTTCCGAACAAGTAGATGCCTAACACCCTTCATTGCTACCTCATACATATCATGAAGATATGTCAAATTACCATCTCGATTAGCTCCCTTTTGAAGCCAAACTTTGAGTAGGTACTCATAGTAGCTATCACCACGAGATCCAAGCCTAATATTTTGTCCACTAAATTCACCAGTATGAGGGCTGCACCCATGAAAAGACAAGAACAATTAATCAAATGGAGGAAAAATAAAATAAAAATAACAACTTCCCCACTATATCACATTTCAGGGATGACAGAAACATAAATAGATTGACAACATGCCTTGAAAAAAAACAAGCATTAACAGATTAATAAATATAAGCAAATATGACATATAAAACTGAAACTACATACAATGCTACTGAAATGACTGACCTATATCATTACATCTCTGTCACAGAAAAGAACTTACTAATCATGTTCAATCCCCTTTTAGAACGAATAACCATAAAAGGAAAATCTAGAAGCAAAAGCACCAAACAGTACTCATTACTAATGTAACAGAATTTTCTTTTTAACATTAAAATGAGATCATAAAACAATGATGATCTTAAGAGGAAAAAAAAAGAAAAAAGAAAGGCTGCATATTACTTTTCGAGGCCCTTGTGAAGATAAAATGTTTCTCAAAACAATGAAATCGTCCTAACCTGGAATAAAAGCCTAGAGATCTAAGAAGAACATTTTAGTTTAAAAAATATTGGCAATGTAAGAATATAATATCTTTGATTCAGGGAACATACTTAATATAGATGGGGACTAGTCCTTCCTCCTTTGGGAGCCCTTTTAAGTGTTCCAAGACCTTCATGGCTGCTATAGAGTACTTTGGATCACCAGAAAGAGTACTAAGATAATTGAACTCAAGCTGTAAAGTAGAAACCTCAGAAGTACTGCTTAACCCCCCAGGAGCAGGATGTGCCGACGAATCATGCAAAACAACATCACTAAAGGGAATAGAAGTCGGGCTGGACGTAAAAGCAGATAGCAAACGATCCGCTAAGTTTTTAGCAGTTTCAAGGTAAATAGTTGCTTTAGGCCCTCCAGACGTTGAGTTTGTCCCTGCTTCCACAGAACTCAGATGATATGCACTTAAGAGACCACCTAAAACACGTATGGTAGTTTCAAATAAATTGACTTGCCCTTTTTGACTAATCCTACTCGTAAGATGTGTTTCAACCCATGTGCCTGCTTCAGAAACAATTTCATCAGCACCCATTATCATGGCAGTATCAAGAGCATCCACAACAGTAGCACCAAGCCCACCTAATCCGTCAACTCCCTTCTGAGACAGAGGCATGAGTTCATCATAACCCATTGCGTACTTTTTATAGCCCAACCATGCATGGACAAAAGCTTTCTTAACACTCTCTTGCCTAGCTTTCCATTTGGATTCTGAATTCAGACTGAGACCACTTTTACTGTCTTCAGGAGGTAAACGAGGAGGAAGCCTTGGTGGTCTTCTCAAAAGCTTTCCAAGTCTGCTGCCACCAAAGACAGTGACCTTGCCTTCCCCTGTATCCCTGATATCTTTTCCTAGTCCATCGACCGACTGGGCAGGACTTGTACGTGTCAGAATAAGGCACGCTATACCTAATATCATTAGTAACACTAGAAGCTTGCCTGTACTACAGCTTACACAATCCTGCTTTATATTACTTGTATGAAGGCTCTGCGTAATGACCTGGAAAAACAAAACAATAGATATTAAAATTCTTGCTAAATCAAATGACTACAGTCTTGCAAGAAATAAACTAAAAAATCGAGCATAAAAGGGCAAATTAATAGAACTGAAGATTTCCATTAGGGAGATTCTTTATCGCATGTCCAATTCCTCACATACCGACTTGAATGATTGCTGAAGATTCCAGAAGTTAATTTTGATTCTTACCACAAAAAAGATCATATTCTTATGCTCTACATACCATAATTTCTGACTTTAGCGAGCTGAGACTCTGTTCCCAAATTCCGCGCTACATATGATAACATTCTCACACAGTCTACTTAGAATCAGATTCCATTTAACTTCCTTATTTAATCATCTATCCTTTAAAGTTGATCAATGACGCGAACATTTGCCCTACTTTCGGGACTAGGGATCCCCAGTGGGTAATTCATCCATATGGTAATATATCCTAAACATGTAATGGAACAATAATTTCGACATTTATTTTTCATTATTTAGTTATAATATATGTAGCACACTCCACGTCAAAATCCCAGCAAGCAACAAAGCTGAAATAAGATTTCGAAATGTGATTAACTCTACTTATCATAATTATGTCCATGGTCAAACATGTTGAACTATCAGATAAGTTAATCTAAAAACAAAGGAACACATATTCGCTATCACGACTAAATCAAATTAGAAGTCTAAGATTGTTGTTCTTGTAAAAAATATTAATAATTGTAGCAAGTAAAGTTCTCTCATTTGCCAAATATAAGAAATAGCAAAAACCAACAATTATCTCCAATCTAATCAATACAAGCAAAGAAATGACATAAATTTAGTGGGAGGGGAATGAATCAAAAATTCAAATACACAATTATCAATCGAATTCAGCAAACTCAAAATAAATAATGATAAATAAATAAACAAATAAAAAGGAAATGTGGAGACCCAGTGATGAAACCTTGAAACAGGATCGATGGCGGAACTTGGCGTTGTCGTAGTGGACATCTTTCTTGGAGTAAGGCAAGTACCTGGAAGACATTCTCGATTCGATCGGATCGGATCGGAATGGATCCGTCAACCTAGGGCTTCCGCAATCCGAGACTCGGACGGATTGCAGATTCGGATCGGGATTCCCGCGGCGGAATCGGAGAAGGGGATTTTCGCGAGAAAGTGACGGAAAATTCGGCTTTGGTTTTGGGTTTATTTATAGTGTTGAGCGGGTTCTCCTCCTTTCTCTTGGCTTGTTTTTCAAGTCAACGGACCAGAGAGAGGGAGA
Organism: Trema orientale; assembly: GCA_002914845.1. NCBI lineage: Eukaryota > Viridiplantae > Streptophyta > Magnoliopsida > Rosales > Cannabaceae > Trema > Trema orientale. Next base: position 6,749 of record JXTC01000597.1, on the reverse strand, counting down.
GAGATGTTTAAAAGTCTTCGCAGTTGGTGACACGTTTGCTTTGGTATATTATTCTTCTGAACATGGAGTGGAGTGGAGTGGAACTGGAGTTGTTGATGACGACCTTCGCGCTCATAGGTCGCAGAAGCAGCCTTTGAATTATGGATAAATTTTAGTAGAAAACAATTATAACCACCTTTCGGGGGAAAAAATAAAAATTGCGGAATTATTAATTTCCTATTACGTAAAATTCATGTGAGAATTTAGCAAAATTTGATTACAACAATGACGGAAAAAAAAAAAAGGTTAACTCTAAAAAGAATAACGCCACTCTAAAAAGAATAATGCCACGTGACAGCCAACACCATATGATGTGTCACTTCTATTTTAGGTAAGAGCTTATATAAGATTCAATTTATTAATTAAAATTATCACACTGTCATATCGTTGTGATGTGAGGCATAATAGGTGTCTCATAGCCGTGTTTTTTTTAAAAGGAGTTTCTAACACTTTTATCTAAAATACGAAAAAAAATTACAAAAATATGGTAGGTCAATTTTTTTTTCCAATTCTCATACAGCTTTTTCTAGAAAACAAAAATACTATTTTTAAATAATTTTTAGAAAAATATGATTTAATAGTTATCAGTACTTGAAAACTGATTAGCTTTTTCTAGAAAACAAAAATACTATTTATAAATAATTTTTAGGAAAATATGATTTTCAAAAATGGTTAATAGTTATCAGTACTTGAAAACTGATTACCAGTTATCAGTTATATATTAGTTATAAATACTTTTGATTATTAGTTAACAATGCTCGAAAACTCGTTACTGATTTCAAGAACTTTTTTTGTTAAAAAAAAAGAAGCATTTTTCTAAATTTTCTAAAAAGTGGTACTTTTCTAAAAAAATAACAGTATCTGATCTAGCAAAAATTGAGTCCACTGTAAATTTGCAAGTCTTTTCTAAAATAGTTGTAAATTGCCTAATTCTCTCTTCAAAAAATTTGCATTGTCCATAAAATAATTTCTCTTCTAAAATTTTTGCTTTTGGTCCTGCAACTTTATATTCGTCTTTTAGGCTATATTTGATAAAAAGAAAACGGTAAGGAAGGAAAAAGTTTTAGGTAGACATGTTAATATAGGCTGGGCTTTGTGGGCCGGCCCACATTCCGAAGATAAAATACGGTACCAGTCCGGCCCAGACCCCCGGCCCAGACCCACATTATGTAGGCCTGGGCCGGCCCATTATATATAGTAAGGGCCAGACTGAGCCTTTGTCATAAGCCCACAGGCTCGGCCCAGTACGGCCCACATTTAGTCCTTCTATATATAATTATAAATATATTTCTTAATTAAAATTTTAAAAAAATTTCATTAAATATTTTCATTTATATGCTTTTAATGTTATTTATTTACTAATTTTTGTTTATTTTCAATTTATTCAAATTTTAAAAGAATATAAATGCATTTTAGGCCCATATTTGAAATTTCAAAGTATAGAATAACAATGAAATTAGGCACACATTGTGGCCTATATTCAGCCCGCATAGGCACAACCCACTTAGGCAAGGCCCACTTAGGCCCGCATAAAATGTGGGCTGGGCCTGTAGGTCGTGTCGGGCCCCTTAATAAGAATATAGGCTGGATCGGCCCGACTTATATTTTAGGTAAGCCGGGACTATGCACGGTACAAAGCCCATATAGGTTTATCAAATGTAGGTCGGGTCGGCCTGACTTAGCCCACTTTACATCTCTAGTTTTAGGGAAAAGCATATGGAAACTAAAAAGTTAGATTGTTTGGGATGAGAAAAAACAGAAGGGAAAGGGAAAATGAAGAGAAAAAGAGAGAAAAAATGGTAGGTTCTGCACAAATATTCCTCCCCCTTTCCAAATGAAGAGAAAAAGGGGAGGAATTTTTTTTTTTATTAATGCGTGAAAGTGAATTTACTAAAATAAATTTATATGTTAATTTTAAAATTTTAATAAAAAGAGAAAAATAGTCATTTTAAAATATATTAGTTTTCTTTCCTTCTAACGTGCCAAACAACAATGGAGGAAAGATATTTTTATTTCCATCATACACATTTTATTTTCCTCATTTTCTTTCTATCCTAATTTTTCATTCCCTTCTACTTTCTTTCCTCTCTACCAAACATAGCCTTAATCTTTGAGTGTCAATTTGCCTTAGCGGGGCCGGGAGGGATACCTAAATATGGATCGGAGCGGGGTCGAGAATAGAAAACTCACCTCGAACCCACACTATATACTTATTTTAGTAAATACTTTATGTATATTATTTACATGATATATAAAAAAAATTACATAAAATAAGTATTTTGAAAATTAAAATACATTATGTAGGAAATTTGTATTATTATAGTTAATGAATTGAATTTTATTATTTATTTATTTATTTACTAATTTTGTTTAGGGCTTCTTAGCCAAAAGGCCGAAATTTGGGCCACGAATTAAGAAATTGCCGTTTTTCACATACTGTAGCAAAAAGTCATAACACATTATTCGAAATAGCAGAATGGCCGATTGCCCGTCTAATAATTTGAATGGACAAAAATATCCCTATTTTCACCACGGCAAATTTTTCATTCCAAAATTTGTAAGTCGAAAATTTCAAGAGAAAAGTTCCGAGAAAAACTTGAACATAAACTTCAGTTTTTCGAGAAAGCTTCATTTCATAAAAAGATTCAACAGAAAATTGAACAAAACAAAGAACAAGAGAAAAAATCGAACAATAAAAAGAAAGGAGCAAAAAATTCGAGAAAGGAGCAAAAAATTCAAGGTATGAACTTCAAATTGAAATCATATTCGTGGTTTTGAAGTCAAATTTTTAATTAAATAGGAAATAAAAATCAATGTTTCAATTTCAAATTATGATACGAATTAACTTTATTTATTATTTTAGTAAATGTGTGTTGAGTAGAGATATCAATTCTTTCGAATTAACTTCGAAATTTTGTTGTATGTTGACATTAAATTAGAAAAATATTAAAAAAAGAAATCAGTACGTAATTTTTATATCAATTCAATGTTATTATTTATCTTGAAAAAGAAATAACATACTTGAAATGGAGTGTTTGGTATTTGCACACAAAGTGATGAAATTTCTGTGAGGGATGTTATTATATTTATATCAATATTAAGTGTGTTACTTCTATTTTTAAATAAGTTGGAGATGAGCTTGGGGTGGAGTTCATACCCGTTAGTAATAACCTTCCTCAAATGATGCTAGTTTAGGGGACTTTTTACGTGATGTTTCTATTCTAAAATATGGTTTTCCTGGCACATTTATAAGCTCTAAAGATTTGGAGAAGAAAGCCTGAATCTTCGTGTGTATATCTCAAATATCTATAGTAACATACATGAAACTTAAATCGGGCTCAAAATTTGGTCATATTTCTATAAGTCCCAAAAGATAAAGAAAAGGAAGAAGACATTGGCTAAGTTCTAATGATAATATGGCTTTAAATAGGGCTTTTTAACCAAATGGCCAAAATTTGGATCATAATTTGTAAAATGGCTGTTTTCAAATATTATTGAAAAATAACCAAAATTTGAAAATTATATAAAAAAAGGCCACTTTCATTTTTATGGGTGAAATTTCAGTGATTATTGATATATTTACCCATCGATAATTACTGCTCTTTTAGCAATTGAATGAAAATCTAACAGTTTTAATTAAATTAGTAATTGGGCAACAAAATTTATTATAATTAAAAATTGTTTCTATTCCCATAATCAGTCGTATTAATCCATTATTAATCACCAATTGATATTTAATAACATTTGACCAATACAAAATGAAAGAAAATATTGAAATGATAATTTTGACCATGTTAAATGGGGAATAACTTTCATTTACGATAAGTATGAGATTTCCATCTAAGTAGACGTATTAATGCAATTCCACCAATTAAATAAAAGAAATAGAAAATTAAATCAATAATTTCCGGTTATTCTATTTCGTAGGAACTAGTTGAAATCCATTGAAAAAGGCATTCAAAATCCTTTGACCTCATTAAACATCACTAAAGATGTCCTTCGATCTCCTCTGAACTCCTTTTTGGTTCCGAAATTGAAGTTTGAGCTTGAGATGACAGCTACTTCTTCAGATGTTAGCATTACCATTAGCATTAAACTTCCTTTTGATGCTTATTAGTCACAGTTTAATTTTTTTATGCTTATTAGTCACAGTTTTTTTTTTCCTTTTGCTTTTAATAGAAGTATAAATAGAATAAAAAAAATAAAACAAAAAGGAAATAAAATTTGATTACTCTATATTACTAAATTAGGATTTGAAATAAAAATAAATTAACGCAGTCAAATACGATAACAATATTACTTATACAATTTTCAAAAACTACCTAATTAAATGCAAAAAAATGAATAAAATATGTAATTAAAAATAAAAAAAAAGGAAACAAAATTCAAACTGTTACTGAATCATTCCGGGTATTAATTGCAACCTCACCTAAAAAAAAGAAACGAATCTTTATCATTAATTATAATTCTTAGACCTACTATAGTAGGTAATAATTGCTCAATTTAATTAATGTTTGTTCTAATTTATATAATAAATTTACTATTATACTATTTTAATGATGGTTACTCATAGAGATGCAACCATTAAAACTTACTTCATATATATATATATATATATATATATATATATATATATATAAGGTTTGAGGTTTGTAAAGCAGTGTCAGGCAGACTTCAAAGGAGACTTATCAGAGGGGTGATGACAGATCACGTCCTCGGAATCTCTTCTGCTTTATGACTATTATGTTTACAGTTTTCTGATGTTGCAGTATATATTTATACAGTTAGAGGTTTTACAGAATCAGCTTGAAGCGTTTGTGCTGTAGGTAGTTATGGGGCTCAGTGCTAAAGCCTAAAAAAAGAAGAAATGACATCTAACAAGCCTAAAGAAAAATCAGCACTACAAAGTAATTAGATTCAATTACATTCAAAGACTGAGATATTGGAGAGTATAAGGGATAAACTAAATAATAAACAAAAGGAAATGTTCATAAATAGCTGCTTTGGACATTTACTTCATGTTGAAGTAGAGAAGTCAATGCCTCAACTTCTACACCATTTGATTCCAATATTATTACATGATGATTTCAACATTATTGACATATATAGATTTTTATGAGAAAAGAAAATGCAAAAAACAGTGTAGGTGGTGATTTTGATTTGGAGACTGTTGACAACATCGAGACACACGGTAATAGGTAAGATACGCAATTATTACCATTTTACAATTCAATATTTTTTTTTTAATATGTTTATATCTTTGTTGAAAAGTAATTTCTCCTCTCTTTTCTTCTTTGCATTTGTTAGGGGAAACTCTAGAATGTATGTTGTCAAAAGAGCAGAGGCTCTAATGACAAACACAAGGTTATCTGAAGTGACTCAAGAAAAAATTCCCTTCCTTCACAACAAATTAGTTGTGGAGTTGTACAGATGGGGAAAAGTAAAATTATGAGGGATTATGAGAGCGATAAAGAGATGTATTAGAACCAAAGTCATATATATTTAGCTATTCTAGAACTCAAATGGAGTTTTTTACTTATAATTTTGGTTATTCAAATTCAAATGGAATTGTTTACTTATTTTACATATACATTATTAAAAATTTAGTCGTTTTATTATTTGGCTCTTTCTATATATAAGTTATATATATTTATATATAACTTATTTTTTTTATATTTTAAAAATGTGGAAAAAATTTAAAATAATAGATCAAGTTTATTAGTAGATCAATATAAAATAGTATATCCAAATTTTAAGATTAAACTGATATAAAAAATTAGTTTCTGAATAACTTTTTAAATTAAATATATGTTTTTATAAATGTAGTTTCGAACGACATTAATAAATATTTATTTGATTTATTTTTTAACCAAATATAGATCTTTTTTTTTTACAAATAAATAGTTGATTGAAAAGATTGATATGTGAACCAAAAAACTTATTTATTATGTATGAAATTGATATATATTATATAAAACTGATATATGTTACAGAAAATTGATTTACTAAAAAGCGGCTATTTGTCAAAATACAAAAAATAAGACAGCAATTTCGCTAGAAACTCTTTAATTATGATTTTTTTTAAGTTGTTTGAAAAGACTGATTTATTAATTGATACATCTTATATGAAATTGATCAATTTTATATAAAATTGATATGTTTTACATAATATTGATTTATTTTATGGAAAATTGATCTGCTAAAATTAAAGTGATCATTTATCAAAATAGAATACTAAATCTGCAATTTATCTAAAAAGCCCCTTAGTTATTTTTTTTTAAAAGTTGATTGAAAAAGTTGATCTATTATTAAAAACTGATTTACTTTGCACTAAATTGATTTATTTATAAGATGGCAATTTTCCTAAAAAGGCCTAAGTGTTTTTTTTTTTTTTTAAGTTGATTGAAAAAATTGATTTATGAACTAAAATAATAATAATAGAACATGTAATTATTTCATCTTTGTTACCACCTGTTGACGGAGGTTTTGTCAACAATTAATTTAAAGATCGCAAGATGTGGCTTGTGTGTGAAAGAGATAATGAATCAAAGCAAATAAAAATGACAAGGATTTTATAGTGGTTCAGCCCCAAAAAGGATAGGCCTACGTCCACTATTCTTCACTATTTTCTGGAGAATTACAAGAGTTCCTCTTAGTCTCAGGGTGAGAACCAAGAGAGAATTATAGAATGTAATGGAGTGTTTTTGTGA
>JXTC01000596.1:145554-159642 GCA_002914845.1 Trema orientale | reverse complement strand
TTTTTGGTCACATAAATAAACTAGGAATTTTCTGATATTTAAAGACATACCAATTATGCACAAATTCAAATAGAAAAATATCATTTTATTAATTCAGCAAATATCCAAAATGTACATGCTTTTAGGGCATAAACCCTAACAGGTGCCAATCTAGGTGAGATTTCCTTTTAAAGTGATGCTCTGTCCTCTCTCATCTTTCATTAAAAAAAAGAGCAACAATATATCATGAATTACCTAATAACATGTTTTAATAAACATTCTATTATTTTCAAGACATTAGAAAATTGTCATAAAATATTCTTGTCAAAAATGAAAATAACAAGATGTCACTACGTTACTACCGCGTAAACCGAATTAACAACACTTATTATGGCATTAGAAAAATATTGTAGATCGACTTTCCACAGTATTGTCATTCAATGACATTTCAAAAAATGTCATCAAAATTAATTAATGATACTTTAAATATCATAGAGGAGCTTTTTTTTTTTTTTTTTGTAGATATAGGATTTTGTTTTATCATTTTCATTTTAATTTTTAATATATATGATTACTTGTCCCCTATTCATTCGTTGTAAATGAATTACCCCACAAAAACTGAACCAACTAAATATTAAGATTACTTGCTATTCATAAAACTAAGGTAACAGTAATAGATGCAAAAATTTCATTAATTTATTTAGTTCAGAAAACATAAGAAGAGTCCCATACATACAGTACGAGACTTGCACCCTCTAACATTATTTAAACATGAATTTTGAGCTTAAAGAAGAACAACCCATGCCATGATAAACGTGAGATCGATTCCCCATCAGACGAAAGGGCTAGTAGTAGCGCCTAGCTAGTCTTATTTAATGTAAAACTACAGTACAAGAGAGCTATTAATATAGTCGCAGTCGGTGGTTTATACGAAACATATTTTTCGTACTTATTGACGTAAAGAAATCCATCCTCTGCGAGTTTCGTAGACTCAGTTATCCCAAGCATCAGAAGCTGCAAAACAAATAAATATCAAATGCAAAATACATTAGGAAGTGATCATAACTTATATGTTAAAATAAATATTCATTATTACTAGAGTGTTAGTGTGTGTATATATACATACATTTGTGTGTCTAGTCTATATACATACCTGCTTTAGACAGGGTGTGGCCCTGACTGTCTTCATCCCCGAGTGCATATACAAAATATCCACCAACTAGGTTTCCTCGCTTTGCAGTATGGATCTTTTCCGTTATCGAATGTTTACCATCGTACCCATACCACGAGGTTTCATAAGCTAAGTATTGAGAAATAGTGCTGCTATCATATGTTCCATTACTTGCTCCAGGGATCTGATTATAGGGCACGACACCGTCGTACGAAACAACTGGTGCCCCAATCCCATTATCGTTTTCGTCCAGCAATGTCCATTTCTTCCCGAAGAAAGGAATGCCCATAACTAGTTTATTAGCCGGAACGCCAGCGTTAGACCAGCTGGTTATCCCACGGTCACCACTTCCAGTATAAGCTTGGTTGGCATGGAATTGAGCATGTGCAGCAGTGGTCGGAGTATAATCGTAAAGGATTAGGTTTACGAAGTCAAGATTTAGATTAATAGAATCAGCAGGGTATGTGATTGACTGACTTCCTCTTGGTATTTCGGTTGCAAAGTAAACCGACGCAGTTAACAGAAGCTCAGCTTGGCGATCATCAACACGACTGCGCCACTCTTCAAAGAGAGTTGCCATGTGGTCCATGTCAACTTGAGTTTCTGGAAATTCCCAGGCAAGATCAAGACCATCAAAGCCATATCTCTGAGCTTCGTCAATAGTTGAGTTGATAAACGCGGCACGTTTAGTGGGGTCACTTGCCACGACAGAGATAGCAGTTGATGGGTTCTCCGTAGTTGATCTCGGACCTCCAATGGATAATATAGCTTTCTTGTGTCCGTTGTGAACTTTGGTCATGAAATTCTTGATCTCCTGTGACTTGGAGATAATGAGTTTGCCATTTGTTGCATTAACACCAACAAATGCATAAAAGAGGTGAGTGAAGTAGGACGTGGGGATTCTTTCAGGTGGAAAGACGTTTGCTTGCTTTGAGAGCCAGTAACCACCTTTGATGCCGTTGGAACCTGCCATTGATACAACTGTTACGCAAGAAAAAACTATTAGTGAAATAATTTCAAAAATTAATCAAAATTTTACTTGATTTACTACGCAAGAACTATACTCATAAACAAAGTATTCAGGCAACATAATATGATTGATTAATTCACACCGACATGCACTATCAATTTTGAGCTACACAAAAGTTCCTTGCTATTAATACTATATACATGTGTATGCATAGTGGGTGTATAGAAACGGCAGACATGTCTACCAGCAATCTTTGAATCAACGAGAAAGCAACGTTGAATATTTCAAGAAGAAAGGTTGCATAAAAAAATAAGAAAACTGAAACTCACCTAGCTCGGAGTTCTTGGATATATTCCTTGCAACACCAAACGATTTTCTGAGTGCTGTAGCTTTTCTTGTGTGTTGTTCACTTGTATGGTCGAAGCTATTTATAGAACTTTCTAAGGATTAGTTAATTTAGGAACATGGGGATTAAAAAAAAGGAAAAAAAGAAAAGCAAGCGGTAAATGACAAAAAGCCCCCTTCTGTCCCGAATGAATTATTTAATTTGTTTTACGTCATACCATCCAATGCGTGTATTTTTTAATATTTTGATGCTCAGTACTATAAAAAACGAAGACTTTGAAGATGGCTTAATAAGAATATGAGTTTGGGTTCACGTGGCCTGGTACGTAATGGGAATTCATGGCTTGGTACGTAATGGGAATTCACTAAGTCAACTTGTCCATTACCAATATGAAAACAAACGTTACGAGTGATTTTTCTTTTTTTTTTTTTTTTGCCTTTTTTATGAAGTATATATAATTATACTAAGTGATATATTAGTACAGTTACAATTTTGCTAATGTGTATTGTATATAGAGAAAAAGACATGGAGTAAGATTTTTTTGGCAAATATTGTCAAAAAGATAACACTACATATCCCAATTTTTGCACTAAATTTTTTTATACTAACACATGTAGCATATAATTTATCACCAATTAATTAGTATTTTAAAACTTATCACAAACAGATTAAACATTATCACCAATTGAGCAGTGACAAATCACATGCTACATGTGTTGGTATCAAAAATTTGGTACAAAATTTGGTACCTCAAACCTTATCTTTCCCAAAAATACAACCCTATTCAAAAGACATTTTTTTTTACGAACTCTATTAAAAAATTGTCATTTTTATGTAATTGAGGTAAAATGGAGAGGCCCATCGAAGAAAGTGGGCCGGGAAAGCCCGCCCGAAATTTTAAAAATAGAGCCCAATCTGGCCAGTAGGCTCACCGAGCTCCTAGGCGGGTTAGGCTGGGCTGGGCACAAAATAGGCAAAAATGGGTCAGCCTGTGTTTGTCCCAATTTAAAAAATTTTAAAAATCTAAAAAATAAGATTATTATTTATATAATTAGTTAAAAATATTAGAAATTTAAAAATAAAATTTATGAAAAAATAAATAATATGTCTTTTTTTAACTTATCGATAAAAATTTAGAAATAATTAAATAAGTAAAAGGTATATAAGTTGAATAATTGATTAAAAAAATTTAAAATAAAAACCTTAAAAAAATTATTTATAATTAGATTGAAATTTTAAAGTGTGAAAAAAAGAGTGAGGGAATCTATATTTATAGGTATTGAAAAAAGTTTTGTATTTAAATATATTTAAAAAAATTTTAAAAAATAAAATTAAAAAAAAATGGCGGGTCGGGAAAGACTGGCCCATGTGGGCTAGATTGGTGGGCTAGCATAGCGAGTCTAGATATATAAGCCTAACCCGGCCCTATCCTTAGGGTCAAGCCTAGTCCGACCTATTCTAACACAAGTCGGGCTTGGCCAGGCCGTGAGCCACAATGATGGACCTCAAGCCGGCCAGTTTTGTCTAGCCCTTTTTGACACTTTTACTTTTATGGCACGTTTACTTCGCTATAATTGTAATCGGAATAAATAAAGGCGGAAATGAATGAGAACAAAATAGAAAGATGTAGGAATCATTATTTGTAGTATATTGTTTACTTAAAATTAATAGGAATGGGAATCATATTCATTAAAATACTATTCATTTATTTACTTAACCCAGGAAAAGTAATGGGAATATGTTATATTTACTAAATTATCCTTTAAAATACATGTACGATTTAAAGTAGATAGATTTTTTGGGATAAAATTGTATTTTATAATTTTAATAATTCAAAAAGAAGAAATAAGTGTTTATGGGTAATTAGACTCCTCAGGCTGTTGGTGGGGAAAGTATTCTCATTCTTTTCTTATAAATTTGTGTGGATCCCACATATTTCCCTCTTTCCCACATTTTTAGTAAACCTTTGTACGGGAATCATTCATCCATATACTATTCTCGTTACTCTTTAGTAAACATACTATTAAGTTATAAAGAACAAATAACATGTGATGGCATTTTTGAGAATAAACAATCTTTTTTAAAAACCATGCTTATAATTATAAAAATGTACAAAACTAATTAATTGATTTTCTAGCTTTCCTGGTGAGTATCATTCTTTTTTACCTTACCAAACTAGGTTCAATTCCTAACTTCTATTTTTATTCTTTCTTTTTTTTTTCTTGTTCTCTCTCTCTTTTATTTTAATCATTTTTCTATTTTGGGTTGGTATATTCTAGAATTGCAGAGCAAAATAAGAATTGAGAGTTTTTTTCTAGCATAATAATCCTGTAGCTAATCACCCTTAAAATTAATTACCAATTTATTATTAGAAACCATAAGCTAATTGATTTTTGGAACTAAAAACAAGCAACAACGTAACTATGTAGTTAATAAAAACTGAAAACTTTATTAGTTTCTATCATAAATAGTAGAACTCTTTGGTTTATTCAATTATTGATTACTAGAAACTAATTAGTAGTTGCTAGAATTCAAAATCTAAATAGGTTTCCAATAACTAGTAACCGATATATATTTCTGTTGCTTTTACTTCAAAAATATAATTACTTAATTTAAGAACTAGATCATCTTCTCCAGCGTCCTTGTTCAATACCTCACTCAATTCATACTATAAGATCATTCTGCAAAAAGGAAATCATATAATTTTTTAGAAACTTTCATTATTACATGTGATTTGAAAAAGAAACCATAATAGTTTCCAAGAAACTTCATAGTTTCCTATAATATATTTAGCTACAGAGCATTCTACAAAATAGAATCTACAATGATTTCTAAGAAATCTTCTTAGTTTGTTGTAATTTACTTAACTATGTGATATTCTGCTAAACGAAACCTTCATCGTTTCTGGTGATTTATTTAGCTACATAATATTTCACGAAAAAGAAACTATGATAGTTTCTAGGAAACTTTCGTGGTTTCCTATGATTTATTTAGCTACATGGCTTTCTACAAAACAAAAACCACAATAGTTTCTAGGAATTATTCATGATTTCATGTGATTTACTTACACATAAGACATTCATCAAAAGAAATTATACTGGTTTTCAGAAAATATTTGTAGTTTCCTATAAAAAAAAATGACTTATTTACTAAAATATTTTGAAAAATGTTCTAAAAATGTTGTAAGGAATTTTTATTATTTTTGAAAGGTCGTAAATTAGAAATATTTTAAAGAAAAATAAGTATAAGTGTCCAAAATCCTTGTATATATACTCCCGACTAGAAAGTTAACAAACAACTTATCCAAGTAAAAATTGGAAAACGATGAAACATACCTTACGAATTTTCTCTAAAATCATAAACTGGTCATGTATGACAAAAACGTTTATAACGTAAATATGAAGCTGTAAATGGTTAATTTTGTCATTAACTACACTTCAGGTCATAGGGAAAAGCAAAGGGGCAAACTTATGTAATAATCGTACAAAACCACAAATGTCGATTGAGTAGAATAAAAAAAGAAAAAGGAATATAAAATAGCCAGATAATGAAACTATCGGATTCATATAAATATGAATCTGTAAATGATTAATTTTGTCATTAATTACACTTCAGGTCATAGGAAAAAGCACATTTGTAAAATAATTGGACAAAAAAACGCAAGTTGATTGAATAGAATAAAAAAAAAGAAAAGGGAATATAAAATGTATCGGCTTCTGATGTGAGGCACGTGCAGGCTGTATTTTTATCACAAATCTAATAGACCTAGATCCACTAATTGTGTTGAAAATATTATTAATTAGTTTGGACTTAGGAGCCAGCCAGATTTAATTCTAGAAAAGAAAGAAAAATCAAATATTATGAAGTGTCCATTTATAAATTATTTTCGCAAAATCACATATTCGATTTTAAGGAAGAAAAGTCACAGCAGGTATTCTTGCTTTTTTTCTTTGATAAAATTTTGTAACAAATTATAAAAATTTAGCTACCCTTTCTTTTTAGGAAAAAAATTTAGCCACTTACTATTCTCTCACTAATGCTATACTATTTTGTGACTAAAATGGTCAATTTCTAGCTAATACTCTAAGCACTTGTCACAAAACAATTGTATGTCATCGAAGTCTTTTTATTAGCTACAAAATAGTTTTTTCACTAGAACATTTGGAGATTACTTATTTTTGTCAGTAAATCAGGGGCTTTATTCTATACCAATTTTCCCACTAGATTAGTTATCTTTTTCCAATACATGCAAATTGAATACAAAAAACTCTAAAATTAGAATATTATATACAAGTACCAAATGCCTTTCTTCTATTACATTATATTCAATAGCATATAATTCCAGCAAAGATAAATGATATTTTACATTTTATCAAAGAATACATGACCCTATAAAAAACTCTAAAATTAGAATATTATATACAAGTACCAAATGCCTTTCTTCTATTACATTATATTCAATAGCATATAGTTACAGCAAAGATAAATGATATTTTACATTTTATCTAAGAATAAATGACCCTATTTGTAAAAACTTTGATTTTTACTAAGGAGACTAATGACCCTATTTGTAAAAACTTTGATTTTTACTAAGGAAACTTTGGTCTTTTCATAAACTTGGGAATTAAAATTAATAAAAATGGCTGAAATTTGAATTAAAATCAGATAAGGAGCAAACTGAAAATAAATTTTTGAAGTTAGGACAAAATTCAAATTTCGGAACTCAATTGAGGACTAAAATACAAATTTGGAAGATTTTTGCTCCTCATTTCAGATCTGGCACATGCCACAATATCCCCAGATTTTCCAAAATTTCCCACTCCTCTCTATCTCCCACGTTCTCTCCCTTACCTTTCCACCTCTCCTTTTTTCTTCCTCCATTCGTCGGCCACCGGAGCTGAACTAGTGTCAAAACTCTGATCGCCTGCTTCCCGAGATCGGATGAAGCCACGCAGCCTCCCTTCAGCTGCCGTCGCACAGCCCAGGTGTTAGACGGATGCACGCGAGTCGCGTTCAAGGCCAAGGACCAATACCACTTGCAAGCCCGAGTCTTCCCCGGCTGACCCTTCACAACCTCTCAAGTTCGACGATCTAGCTCCGGTGAGCATTTAAAGTTCTTTTTAGCCATTTTTGTAATGAAAATATGGCGTTTGTGTAATTACTTTGTGAAGTTCAATCATTGTCCATAAAACTTTAAGGGTGATTATGTGATTTAAGATAAGAGAATAAGTGGTAGTTTTGTGAGAAATGGATGAATAGATTTTAAGAAAGTCAGATCTGAAAATTATGGTATTTGGGAAAATATTTTTAAAACTAGACATGTTTCTAACTCTAGAACTAATTCCTATTAAAGCCCAAACTTAGGACCTCGAAACTGAAATTAGACTTCGAATTTGGACTAATTAAGTTTAAGAGATTTGCCTCGTTTTGTGTGTCACGGACTGAATTTTGGCCTGGAGCCCCAATTAGTGGAGTTATATGTTTAACCTAATTATTTTAGATGCTAGGAATTTAGTGGTGATATATATTTCGCAAATTGAGGCTTCCACATCACAAAGTAAGTTTACAGGAGTCCTGGAGCAATCTCTTGAGCAACCAAGAGACCAACGAGAGATTCTACGAGTAACAACAGCTTAATAAAACTATCAAGGCGAGATAGAAGTTCAATTACCAAGTTTTATACCTTTTTTATTTTAAAATGTGCATTATAACCTATTTCTTAAAATTGTCGATTTTCATAGATTTAATTGACTTGTGAACGGTTTTAATACATCGTATTATTCTAGGATTGGATCGTATAGTTTTTATGCATGTTTAAAATTTTGGTTTTGTAAAAATACAATTATTATATTACCCAATTTTTAGTAAATCTTAGAATAATATTAAATGAGTTTTAAAGCATGATTTTTTTTTTTTCATATATTTGATATATATTAAACACTCTATAGTATGTTGTACTTACTATAGAATCACACACTTGAGTTCAATTTTTGCATCATGGTATTTTAAATCGCTGGCAAGTTGTTGTAGCACTAGGTGAGAGACTTAGGCCTCTACATAGGATATGCTAACACACCTTTAGATAGTGTCAGGATACTAGATACTTCTAATAAAGAGGTATTACAGGACCTTGATAGGAGAATAAGAGCTCATTCATGTACTTGGTTGATTTATGATATGTACAACAATATAGCTTTGGTTTTGGTTTTGAATATGTGATTACTCTTAATCTCGATGATTTTGTAAACTTGATTTATAAATAGATTTTAGAAAAGTACTAACCATACAGGTTTGAAAAGTTGTATTCATTCTAAAATAGTAATTGAATTCCTATTGAATATGTGAATACTTACTCCCTTATCTTTTCCCTTCTCTGGTAGTGTGTAGTGTAACTTGGGTAACTCTAGAGCGGAGTGATTAAGAGAGGAAGCTGATTACTAGTTTAGTAGTTGGTAACTATTAAGTAATATTTTAGATTTGTAATAATACTTTAAGGCTCATACTATAGATTTAGGTTGTATTACCTATTATGCCTACTTGTGATGATAATGATGATGATACATGGATATATTTTATAAATATTATTAACAATTTATATCTAGTGGTAATCACAGAACTGTGGGAAGTTATAATTTAGATTATTTTTATGAACTTTTTACAGAAGTTGTCGTTTTTTCTGAAAATCGAATATTTCTAAAATTTTCTAAAACAACTTATAAATTTCCACTTATGAAATTCTTCTTCTGCCACTGGCCTAGGGCTTGGATTTTAACACTATTGGTCCCTAAACTACAAGCAGAGTCTCACTTTTGTTCTCAAACTTTAAATTGCGCGTTTTGGTGTTTCAACTATTACAAAAGTGTCATTTTAGTCTTTTTTTTATATATTTCACTTATTCTTAACAGAATAAGCATATGAGACGCTTTTATTATTCTGTTGTATTTATTTCATATCTATAAGCATAATCAAATGTTAAAAAAAAATTAGAACATGACTTGAAATAGTTTAAAATGACTAGTTGAACAAAAATTAATTATAAGCTGGACAATAATACAACATAAAATAGTCCGAAATATAATATTTTGTTAGAATCATTAATATAAAATAAGAAATACGACTCAGGTGCTCATTCAGAAAAGAATCAGATAGATTGTATAACTAGAAAGACTAAAACGAAACATTTTTAATAATTTAAGGACTAATATAATGCAATTTAAAGTCTAAGAAGCAAAGTAAAATTTTCTCCTTAGTAGAGGGACTAATGGAATCATTTATTGTGAAAACCTTGAATTTTATCAAGGGTATTTTGGTCTTTTCATAAATGGAGTATAGGAATTAATTAAAATTGGTTAAATTTTAAATTAATTTTAGGTAAGGACCAAACTGAAAGAAATTTTCGAAACTGGGGCGAAAATTCAAATTTTTGGACTAATTTGAGGAGAAAACTCGAGCTGGGGACTGAAGTGCAAATCTGGGAAACTTACACTCCCCATTTCAGATGTGCCACATGTCAAAAATACGCCAAAATCCCCAATCTCTAGCTCTCTCTCTTCTCTCCCACGCATCTCTCTCTTTCTTTGCCTTCTTCACTTTGCTACCCCCAGCCCGTCAACCGACCAATCATAAATTGGTGTTGTTAATTTGTTAAAAACAGTCGCATAGATTAGTATTTATGACAAAAAAGTTCATAACGTAAACGTGAATTAATTTTGTCATTAATTTCAGCTCAGGTCATGGAAAAAGCAAATTTATAAAATAATGGTCAAACCCGCACGTGTCAATTGAATACAATAAAAAAAGAAAAAGTAATATAGTGACGAGAGTTAGCCAGGTAATGACCTATCGCTTCTGATGTGAGCCACGTGCCTGATTATTTTAATGTATTTTTTATTCCAAATATCATGATCGAGATCCACTAATTGTGCTGAGAATATTATTAAGTTGACTTAGGAATCGTCGGCCAGACATAGTGCTAGAAACGAAAGAAAAATCAAATATTATAAACAGTTGATTTATGAATTATTTCGCAGAATCACATATTTGATTTTAAGGAAGAAAAGTTACAGTCGGCATTATTTCCCTTTTTCCTTTAAACAAAATTTTGTAGCAAATTATAAAAAGATTCATATTTGATTTTAAGGAAGAAAAGTTACAGTCGGCATTATTGCCCTTTTTCCTTTAAACAAAATTTTGTAGCAAATTATAAAAAATTGGGTCTATTGCCACCCCTTTATTCTCTCTCTACACCTTTTTTTAGTAATTTTTATTATTACAAAAGAAGTCTTGAATGAAATTACTTTCTTAGTACATTAAGGCTACGTTTGGAATGCAGTATAAGGATGGGATTGGATTGGATTAAATTAATCCTATGTTTGATGCATGTATATGAGAGAGATTAGATTGGATTAAAATAATCCACTCTAAAAATAATCTCCTTAGAAGGGGATAATCGTATCCTCTTGAGAATTTGAGATTAAAAGGGATTATGAATTTAATAAAAAATAATAGAATGTTTTTAAAGTAGTAATAAATGGTACTTTCGAAATTAACTTTTAAAAGTGGTAAAACCAGAAATAGTATTTTTGAAAATATTTTTTTAGAAGTGGTATCTTTGCAAATAATTTTACAAAAAATGTCATTTTCCAAAAATAAGTTTTTAAAAATGGCAATTTTCAAAATAGTTTTTCGAAATCTGTATTTTTCAAAATATTTTTTAAAAAGTGGTATTTTTGGAAATAATTTTTTAAAAATGATATTTTACAAAATTGATTTCTAAAAGTGGTGCATTTCTAAATTAATTTTTAAAAATGGTATTTTTCTAAATAATCAAAGCTCAAAATTAGTTATTTACCTAAAACTATGAAACACCTATCCTAACTAAAAGTAGCATACCAAACATAGGATAGGATTGGACTATAATTTCATCTTATCATATCCTATCCAATCAAATCCAATCCTTTAAAATAGTACAATCCTATCCTATCCTATCCTGCATACCAAACGAAGTCAAATTGTTTTGAACCAAAAGAATTAAAAAATAAAAAAAACTTCCCACCCCTTTCTTAGACACAGTTATCCTTAAAAAAAAAAATTTTTGTTGATCAACTGAGGTTGACATAAGTGATTAAAACCTAATTAAATTGACTGATTTGAAAGATTGTGATCACCAAGTTTTAAATTTTTTTTTTCTGTCTTCACTATTTATAATCACCAAGTTTTAATTTTTTTTTTCTTTCTTCACTATTTATAATCTTGCCAACCATTAACATATAGGCCATATGTTTCGTTTTTCCTTTTAATTTTTGTTTGTCAATCCTATGTTATAGTCACAGAATACTGGTTTAAATATATAAATATATATAATCATCATATGTAGATAATTTTCCCATTCATTAGCGTTAGCCCTTTTTCTTTTCTTACTTTTTTTCTTTTTTCTTTTTCCGATGAGGTTGTAAGTGTAAAGCATGAGATTATATTTATATATATATTGTTGAAAAGAAAGAAAATAACTCATAAAAGAGACTAAAAGAATTTATTAAGGTACTTAGATTAAACATCATCACTTTCGGTCTTAATGTTTAGAAAATTCCTAAATCCTTCGGGTAAAAAAAGTTTGAAAAGAATGAAAGAGACTAAAAGAAGAGAAACAATGATGGGTATAGGTAGAAGAAAATGTGGAAGGAAGAGGTGGAAAATAGAAAACATATTAAATTTAGAAAAAATTAAGGGTATAGAAAGCAGTTGTTCAGTTTTACATTTTAATTGCAGGTATAGTTTTAGAAATAGTATGTAGAAAGTAAAAAAAAAAGGGTGGCTCTTGCCACCCATTATAAAAATATAGATACTAACTATTTTCTCACCGATAAAGTGGTCAATTTGTAGCTAATCCTATGTATTAGTCAAGAAACAACTATTTGTCACTAAAGTCCTTTCTTTATATATATAAAATTGGTTCTTCAAGAGAATAATATTAATAAAAGTTTAAAAAGCTCCAATTATAATACAAGAATAGAGGATTATAATTTCAAACTCCTAAAAAAAGGAGATAAAAAATAGATCACAAACACAACAATAACAAGATTATGGGCTACCATAATTCTCTAAGAGAAGAAAATTACAAAGACCATCAGTAAATAATCACCTCTACCTGCTATTGAACTGTGTTTTTGGCGGATAGAGTACTGTGATTCCAATACCGAATGAAATCTACACCCGCTGAAAAAGAAAACTAACTTAACCGTGTTACAGATCTAAATTCAAAAAGAAAAACTCTCAGATTTAAGATCTAGTAAACGGAACTAAAAACCCACACAAATAAAAAATCTGATGATACTACAAATAGATCTAAATTTGGACTTATTATAAAAATAAGAAAATAAAAAACAGAAAATCCCACATCCTAATGGAGACCAAGGAGGAGAAGGAGGAGAGACCAAAGAAAGAGATCAAAGCATTCCCTCTCTAGTCTCTTGTAAAAGCATTTGGCAAGGGTTTCTTGAGAGAAAAAGAAAAGAAGGATAGGGTTTTCTTTTTCCTGGGGATCCTTTCTTTTGTCGCTAAAGTCTTTTTATTAACTACAGAATAGTTTTGTCACTAAAACATTTAGAAATTATTTATTTTTGTCACTAAATCAAGTGCTTTATTCTATACCATTTTTTTTTTACTATAGTAATTATCTTTTTCCATAGAATATATGCTCACAAATTGAACACAAAAAAAACCAAAATATGAATATTATATACATGTACGAAATGCCTTTTCTATTACACCATAGTAATCAATAACATATAGTTCCAACAAAAATAAATGAGTTTTCACATTTTATGTAATTAATCTTCGCTAATACTATTTTGATTTTTCCTTTCAAGAAGGAAAATAAGTAAATCTATTTTGAAACCCAGGTAATACTATAGACCCTCTTTTTCTGAAGTAGAAACAAACTCTGTTGCAACCCCTTTGACTAGATCCTCTTCATTTTAATCAACTTTCAGCCCTCTGTGATAAATAAAGAATGATATACACATATAATATAAATTATATTTATAACAACACCCCACAAAATCGATGCATCTCTGGACAAGCTGAGCAAGATCATACTTAGTTACTCATCTATAAATGATATTTAATAAATTAAAACTAAAAGTCATATAAAAAGGGGCTTAGAAATCTGAGTAGCTAGAACTAAATTCCTATTCAATGATTAAACCTAATAAGTAACTACAAAAGCATAAAGAATTTAGTTGAAGATATAAGTGAAATGTATAAAGAATTCAATACACAAATATATATATTCGTTTATACATATTTATATATATACAATTTCTTTTGAATATACATTTTAATTTTAGCTAAGGTCCCTCCTTCCCATGCAGATATGAATATGCGTCAGATTTTATGGATCACACTTTGCGGGTCGGCCCACATTCTAAAGAAAAAATATAGTACAATCTTACATATAGTAGAGGCCAGGATAGGCCTCAGCAAAAGACCCATTAGCCTGGCTAGACCTGCATTTCTGCAGACCCACTGATGTAGACATGGAATACAATATATTAAGAAATTATATTATTATTATTATTTAGATTTATTATTAGGTATTATTTAATTTTAGGTAACTAGATT
>JXTC01000596.1:108287-136336 GCA_002914845.1 Trema orientale | reverse complement strand
CCTCTCCCATGTGGTGCATCTCTCAAGACATGGCTCTCGAGCCAACCGCATTGTTAATGCGGCACCTTGTGCCTTCTACGCACTTGTGATGACTTCGCGAAGATTCCTCCAATGTGCCCTCCGGCAAGCCGCCTACCACGGCTTCTTGTAAGTGGCGTCACCCAACTTCACAAGATACCTCAGATTGCTCCTCTGAGTGTCTCTGAGTCGTGGCCAATGATTCGGCAATCATTCATAGCCACTATGGGATCCCATCCCATAAGCTCGCCCTCTGGCTCGCTAGATCCTTGTGCTGATGTCCAACACTATGCCCCAAGTTCTATCTCGCCCAACGTTGTCTTCCCTCTGGTCGACTTATTCTCGTGTGACAAACTTAGCTACACTGTGCCTTCTCTCAACGAAGGACTTCCTGAAATTGTCCTAACTCGATGCACCAATCGACATGTATTTTAGAATCATTCGGCTTCCAAGTCCCATACCCTGTAGCTTCCTGATGCTTAAATGCTCAAGTAGGCTCCCCCACTTCAGTTTGGGAACAATTTCTTGATCTCGAAGTATACCTCTCAAGGTATAGCTCGCAAGCTAACCACACTTCTCCGGCGGCACCTCTGTTTGTTTCACCAATGTTGCTATTTCAGTCACTCTGTCGTGCTGACTTTGTTCCCCTCTGACATACCGATGTTGTCTTAGTACCTGAGTCTAGGTGACCTTCACCCTAGATAAACATCTTGTGGTTCACTGACACTGCCTTAGTCCCTGAGTCTCGATGACTTTCACATCGAGGCAACTGTCCTTGTCTTGATTCCTGAGTCTTTAATGACTTCCAAACTGAACAACAAAGGATTCTCAGTGCCCTCAACTGCTGGTGCAGCCCTCTGGCACCCATTTATATCGTAACACATCCATCTCTTTGGTCTTAAGTAGATTGACTGCGCTAATGGCCTCAATCTCCCTCAATGATGTGGCCATGACGGCCCCCATGATGCCTCTTCAAGCATGTACCCTCCTAGGGTACTTTAGTGTTGCTCGTGTCCTTAGAACACATCCGTGAGCAAACACTTTCACCAAACAACTTGTCCAGTCTACCCCTCCAAGCAAAATAACTCTCTGTGGATACCCATACTTCCGACAACGACGTCTTCTGACATACGTGGCTTCTATCTGACCTTCCCTTCTCGTGGCAACCATGTGCCAAGGTCATTCAGACTAGTAGCAATGGAGTATCTGACGTTCCCAATCTATCTGGATTAGCTGACAACTATTATGACTTCACATACCTTCAATTGATCACTGAGTAAGCACACACTGCCCCCAATAAGCTCTCTCTTCAACAAAAGCACCCCCACACGGCTTACAATGTCACTCAGACAAGCCTAGTGTAGTGCTCTAAGCAAACTCGTACGGCCCTTCATCGAATCATGTTCTAGCTAATCAAGTGTGCCAATTTATCTGCAATGCCCTTCCAAAGTTATTCCTACGGTAATTGCTTCTCTAGCATCGTCGATCGGGTCTTCACCCTCCCTGATATCTCCTCTGAAGGTCTTCCAACGCCTCAACTGACATTGAGCACTCGTGCCACAACCGTTTTCCGAAGCACGGATCCCTCCTTAAGGCTCCCAAGGTTCTATGAAGCCCTCATAGGCAAAGGGCGCACTCGGTCCCTTTAACTTGTCCACTTGTCTCCTCCGAGACGTGCCTCAGGTTTACTTATCTGACGAGCTGAACCCAAGCTCTAATACCAACTGCCACGGTCTGGGATTTCCAATGCCAATAGTGACCGTGCGGCACTGAGACTTCCCAAGTCCCGATCAGCCTTCCACCTATCCATGTACCATGGGTCACTTTTTCGCGCCTTAAAGTGTGCATGTTCCAAACCACATGCCCATAAGAACAACTCCCACCGAGTCTTGCTCGCAAGCAACTATGGTGGCTTCTATGTGCCACGGCCTCCCCCGAGGCACTCGCACCATTCATGAGTTCCTAACGTGCCATCGAGGTTCACGCCACATGCTCTCTCGCCCAAGGATGTTCACACCTTGGTGGCACATGTCACTAGGTGCCGAGACCAAGTCGGCACTCTGTCTCATCCAATAAATCCCCACCAATACTTCTCGGATAGCTCCTGTGGCACTAAGGGGGTTTTCACGCCCATAGGCCAATCATCATGGTCACAAGCCCGCGGGAGTGCTGGCAAGTATCTATGATTCCTTTGCGGCTCGTACCCTTGTGTGCAATCTTCATGGGTAGGAACATCACGCAGCCCACCAGTTTTCCACTTACTACTGAGGCCCACGTGAGGTCTATCTGTGACTAACACATGTTGAGGTATGTGTGGCCTTGGCGCACCACGCATCCTCTAGTAGTCCCCCTCCACAAGTGGCTTGCCTGAGGCCAGCTTGTGTTGAGGCATGCATGGTCTTGGCACGCCATGCATCCTCGGTCTCCCCATGAGTGCCCTCCTTGTGACCATCTCATGTTAAGGCACGCATGGTCTAGAAGCCCCACGTGTCCTCTAGGAAGCTCAGTCTAGGAACTGCACTTACGGTATAACGTGCCGCAAGTCGAACACACCACTGAACCACCTATGCAGAGATAATGCTCGATATTGGGCGGCCGATACTGTCCACGAGTCTCTCCTCCTAGTAGAGACACCAAGGGTCCCCTCCTAGTTCCCTAGTACCCATCCTACAAGCATTCTCCACGTGCTAGTAGGTAGCTCACTTAGCCAACGGTGCCCACTGTGGTTGGGGGTGGTGGAGAGCCAACACCATGCACCCCTCCCTAAAGAGCATTTTGAGCTTTTAGCCTATAACGTGCCGCAAGTCGAACACACCACTGAACCACCTATGTGGAGACAATGCGCGATATTGGACGGCCGATACTGTCCACGAGTCTCTCCCCCTAGTAGAGACACCAAGGGTCCCCTCCTAGTTCCCTAGTACCCATCCTACAAGCATTCTCCGCGTGCTAGTAGGTAGCTCACTTAGCCAACGGTGCCCACCGTGGTTGGGGGTGGTGGAGAGCCAACACCATGCACCTCCCCCTAAAGAGCATTTTGAACTTTTAGCCTATTTTCACAAGGAAATATGATTTTTTCCCGGAAAACATATGGCCTAATAAATATTTTTCCTAGGATATCAACGAAACGATCGCATATTTGTGATCTTCTGATCGAGGAAATCGGGTCCCTATGACCGGAAAAATTATCGGATACAAGACGAACAAATTATGAAATTCCAACTATGTCCTGAATAATGCAAAAAATTCCCACTATGTCCCGAAACTCCATATAAGTGACCGTGGGCAAACTCCCATGGGCAAAACCGCATGGCTAGTTTCCTAGGCTCACTCTTATCAAAGACGAGCCTTCTCGGGGCACGTTACACCTGGCATGGCCAATCTGCGCGAGTGCAGCCAGCATGGCCGCATGCACGCAGGGCCTGTGCACGGGCTGCCTCATGTGGCCTGCGTGCATGGCTCGCATTCTCGGCACGCCAGTGCGAGGCCCGTGCGATGCTCGCGCGCGGCCTGTACGGTGCTCGTGCACGGCCTGTGTTGTGCAGCCATGCTCGGCCAGCACGCTTTGCGTGCGGCCACCGCACCCAGCGTGCACGACTGGTGCGCGTCTATGGCGCACCACGCTGTGCCTGCAGGTGGCCAGCGTGCGGCACTTGCTGCCGTGCATGCGACTCCCCTGAATGGCCAGCAGGCTATGCGCGTTGCCAGCGCATGCCCATGGCACAGCTGCTGCTATGCCAGCGTGCAGTGTGCCAAGCTTACGGGTGGCCTGCGCGTGATGCTTTCTGCCAAGCATGCGGCCCACTTGCGCGGCAAGCACATCACCAGCAAATTATTTAATTATAAAAAGGATATAACTTTCTAATTAATTAATTATATTAATTAATTGACTAGTTAATCTCATTAATTAGTTGTCTGATTAATCTCATTAAATAATGATTAGATTTCTATTACAATTAAATTTAGATATGATCTTTATTTAACTACTAGAATTATTTGATTATAATTAAATATACAAACTAGATAAATTAGAAACATTATATGAGTCATAAGTTTCTAAATAATTAGAATTAATTAAAAGAGTTTTAATTACTTCCTAATTTAAAATATTATAATTGATCTTTTCTAAATTACAGTTATAGAAATAGGATTTTTATAATTAAAAATAATTATCTTTTGTCATCCTTAAGATCTTAACGAGTTTAAGATAATGTCTTAATGACATTAAGATAAGACGAGATAAATTAATTAATTCTTTAATTAATTAATAATTAGATTATAAATGAGATTTATTTTCTAATTATTTAAATTATCCTAATAAGTCAATAATTTAAAAATATTTGATATTTTTAAATTTAGACAAGAATTAGTTATGAGCTTAATTCTTACACATAGGATCATATGTTTTATTAGAAAATATTAATTATTGAATTTAATTAATTTTGAATTATTATTTAATAATTATTAATGTGATTAATTATTATTATTTCATAATTATTTCATAATTATTAATATGATTAATAATTAATATTAATTAGTGAGATTAATTATATTAATTAAAAGGATAATAATAGTATAAGGATAATTATTTGTTTTTCATGATTTGTAAGGAAATTGGAGCTTGTTTTTAATGAGATTAAAATGTTTTAATTTGGTTAAGAAAATATTTTAATTATGTGATAATTATGGTAATATTTTGTGCGGTGGTGTTTGACATAAAATATTGATAATTATGAGATAATTATCGTAATATTTTATGTGATAAAAGGAATTTTGATAATTATGAGATAATTATTATTTTTTTTTACAAAATACATTGATATGATTGTCATATTGAGTGAGAGGATTTTAAATTTTGTTATTTTTAATCCAAAATTATTTAAATCATTCTTTAGTGTTGAAATGATTAATTTTGAGAAAATTAATGAATGTTTATAAAGTTGTTTATATTTGTTATTTGTATTTATAATTATTTATAGAACTTTTATACAAAAATATTTTTTAATAACTATTTACTTATTTTTAGAAATACACTTGGAATTTGATTTGATTAAATTCTATTACTAAGAATCTTTAAAAATTATTGGTTGAATAATTTAGTGGTTAAAGTGTCTTAGTTAGATTTTTCAAAACTAATGTTTAATACAGGACTTAGTTTGGATACTGTTTTCAATTATTTATCTTTGATTGAAAGATTGTTGACTAAATAATTGAATTTTCTTCTGGAAAAATTTTGCTTGAATGATTAACAATCCACAAACCTTCTTAATTGATCGTTATATCCTGTATGCTTTTATTGTCTACTTTTGTATACATGAGATGTATAATATATAGTGTTAACATTTTGGTTTTAGACAATAACTATTCGATTATAGCACCATGTCTAAGATAATATGTCATAATATCTTAAATTAATGCATTCTCTTTAAGTCGCATAATTGGATATACATAATTGATTTTGTGGTTGCTAAGTTAGATAACTGGGTAAAATCAAGATCCCTAAATTTTAAAAGATTGAGTGGGAGCGGGTATGAGATATCCATGGTCTCCATCATTGGTTCAATAGTTCTAAAGATATGCCTTGCCTCAGAATCTTGCTGAGCTCTCGTAGGAAGATTTTCATCTAGGTATTACTGGTATTGAATCTCTTAGGATAAATTTGCGAGTGGACTTTACGTACTAATCTCCCATAGGAGACTGTATTGTTTAAGAAAGCCTATAAGTTGAAATGATGGTTACACACTCAACATAGGATGCTATTAACCGTCCATAGGAGCTATGTTAGCAATTCTATTGACCGATAAGCGAGATAATTAGCAAACTAGAATATGAGATATTTTTCTTTCCTTTTAAAGTGAATTATTCGTATTTAACTTGTAGATTCATATGATTACCCGTAGGTAACTTATGATCTATGGTAGGTTAAAATACCTTGAATATTTGTGACAGTATTAAGGATTCTTACACATGCATTTTATCTTGATAGATTTAATGTTAAGTATTCTAAATTCTTTTATATCCAGATAAACTAGCAAACTTAGTTAAGTACTAAGAGGATCATAATTTGCATACTTGTCCATAGTTTATCTTTAGTTTCCAAATGACCAATAAGAGCATAACACATAATCTTCTTGCTTGATTATATGGCATTACATTTAATTTCTTAGTTTACTCTGTGTACTACAATTGTAATAACCCAGTTTTTTTTAAGGCTAATATGGTCATTTGACTTTAATATACATAAAAAAACGAAAAAAGAAAGAAACAGATTATATATATATGTATGTTGCTCTCTCTCTCTCTCTCTCTTCCCTCTCCCTCTCCCGATGCATCCCTCTCACTCTCTCATCTATCTCTCGATGCTCTCGACCGAAGGACAAAGGGGAGTCGCCGCCACCAGGCCATCGTCCGGCCAGCCCAGCCGCCGGTGAAGTCTTCTCCCGGTGCCAGCTGCTCGTGCTGCCCGTCCCCGGTCGCCACCGAGCTCCCCGTCATCGGAAAACACCATTAATGGCTGTTTCGGAGTTTTCTTCACTGTCGACTATTTCGGTCACCATTCGACTCCAAACCGGGCTCATTAGATTTGTCTCGTCACACGGATCGTCAAGGTATATAATTTCATGATCCCATTTTGCCCCGGATTGAAAGTTGCCATTTTTGGGTGTTTTGAGTTTCAAATTTCGGTTTTCAATCCGACTGTTAGATTTCATTTTTGTTGTCACTTTTGGAATGTACTCTGAAAATAGAGAAGTTTGATATACATATATATATTGACTATATTTGGTGACCGACACGAAAATCAATATTTAACGGTTTAAATTTTGTCTAGTTTTGTATCACCGGTCCGGTGTCAGCCCGGACCCGAATTGGTTGAGTTATATGTCTAAGTTAGCTATTTTGGACATTAGGAATTCAATGAAGAGGTCCGTTCATTAATTCAAAGCTTCGTTGAGAAGTTGATTTTTCCTAATTGAGTGATCGAGGGTGTGGAATTGGTTCCTAACCCTCCAAACGATCGTCCAATCGGCACCTTGAGCATCAAATAGCGTGGTATCGTTATTTCAGTGAGGTAGGGATTCCGTTACCTCTGTTTTACACCATTTTTAATTAAAACTTACTTTCTGCAACACATGATGACGTATATGATTTTTGAACTGTGTTGGATATATGTGATGGAATTGAATTGTATTATATATACTGGATTGCTCTGGGACTATCCTGAGTGCAGGTTATTTTTGGATATGTTAAAATAGGGCCTTTATGCTACCCATTTTTTTATAAAACTTAATTAACCGTTTTATTAAAAACCAGAGCATCATTTGAACTTATATTACTGCATGGCTATTTTTACACATCAGTTCAAATTACACGTATCATAGGATCGCACATGAGTCCCAGGTTAGCATCATGGGATTTTTATAGTGTTGCGTTGCGGCCCCACCGACGGTGCAGAGTTCGTAAACTCGCGCTGGGTATTTCTTCTAATTACCTCCCCATTTGGCAGGCGTAGGCAATACGGTTGCCCCTCCAGGTTTGGTAGGCGACACACGGGTGTCCCCTCCGGTTATGGGCTAGGTGTCAGGCAGGCTGTATGGCACACATAGTGCCAACACCCTAGTTTCCATTGATGAGAGGTGGTGTACTCATGGGTATAGGTGGATTTGTGTCATGTATTTATGGACTGATTGGTTTTGAGATATTATGTTTTCTGTACACCTATATGTATGTATGTACATATGGACTATCAGTTTTGGATATTTTTATGAATATATGCACATGTGGTTTTACAAAGGTATTTTGGATTAAACTAATCATACAGGGTTTCCATCACTAAAAAAGTTTTTAAATGAGGTAACAGTTTTCCTACTGAGCTTTCAAGTTCACCCCTTCTATTTTTCCCCCTTTCAGGTGGTTCATTCGAGTTAGTTGCCTCATTGGCTAGGCAAGTTGCTTGGCTCATGCTCGAGGTCTTATTCCTCTTGGGTTGGTACCTTTCTTTGTCTCACTCTTTCTCTATGTCTAATTATTTAGCCAAGTTGTTGTTCCTACTTAGCGAATGTATGAGGACGTATTTTTTTACTATTTGAGGACTTGGTGTATAAATGGGACTCTTTGGTTCTCAAGGAGAATATTTTTTTAAAGATTTGAGTACTTGGAATCTTGACTAACTTTGTAAATCAGTTTTTTGACTTTCTGACTTAAGGTTTGCGGACTTCATTTTTATCAACGTTAAAGGTTTTATCAAACTAAGTTTTCATATAAAGTAATTATATTTTATTGAATTAAATTAAATTAAAGATGAGTTCCCTTTTATACAGAATTTCTAGTGACTCAAGGACTAAAATGAAATATTCAAGTACTTGATTTTCTTCGAATTTTGTAAAATTCCTTATTTCCATTAATTTACACTCAAAATTACCAAAAGTCACGGCCTTAGATTTTGGGTCGTGATAACAATATCTTATACAAATTGTCTGCTGATTTTAAATCAGTTACTTTGATTAGTAAATCACAAGAGTTGATGATTTTGTCGAAGTTTATTCCTGATAATTAATATCCTTGTTGAGGTATCTATTATCTTACATAAGATAATGACACCTTTGTTGAGGTGTTTATTATCTTACTGCAAAATTCAATCGAAACAAAGATGTTTGTATTCGATTATTTTTTCCTATATGTTTAATTGAGAATTAAACTTATTGAATTTAATTATGAATTTAATTCATTAAATTTGATTATGAATTGGATTCATTATATGACTTTTGTCTAATTGGGAATTTATCATTTTACAGTTTATTGGGAAATATTTTTTCATAAGATGGATAAGGTTTTCAAAAAGAGAAAAGAGACAAGGGAATATAGTACAAGGAGGAAAATGAGGACATTTATAGAGACATCTCAGGACTCAAAGAGTTTGAACAATAATCAACATGAGGATACCTCTATTGAAAAGAGGTTAGGAACTTCTCTGATAGTTAGATTATCTGAAAGGCCAAGAAAATCACTCTCTACTAAAGATATGCACAATCTCTGGCTGGTGGACTCACGATCTAGTGTAAATATATTCAACAACAAGAAATAGTTCATAGAACCAAATCAATTAGCTGATGCTGGTCGTTGTGTGGAAGTCATTGATAATCGAAGAGTTCGAATTAAAGGCATAGGCGATGCCTACTTGAAGATCAATGATAACTCCGTGATTGTGAAAGATTGCTACTACGTATCGGAGTATAGTATGAATGCTCTCTCAGTATCGAAGATGTACAAGGAAGGCTACTACGTCCTATTTGACTAGAAATTGCACGTCTTCTATAACAATCTACTGTACTGAATGGGAGAAATGTAGAATGGACTTTGTGTCCTAACTCCAAAGCCACAAAGTACACCATCTTCAATTATGAGCATTACTACACTCCAAGAGATGGTGAAAGACATTAGAAAGGAGCGTAACACCATCAATTGGTACAAGCGACTCAGACACATATCATGCTCAGAAATTCGTAGACTTATGGAGCTGGGTCACTTACATGAAGTTGATATCAGCAGTGACATAGACTTTGAGCATTGCAAGAAGCCTATAGAGTACAAGCATCGTCTTGTCACTTGTTATGAGAAAGCTGAGGCATGTTTAGAGTGCGTATATGTGCATATCTGTGAATCTATAGAGGTAGTTTCCTACAACAAGTATACATTATTTATCACCTTTGTTGATGAATATTCGGACTTCGGTCAAGTTTATTTTCTCAAGAAATATGATGAAGTCCCAGATCCTTTCCATAAGTTCGACAAAAAGGTGCGGATGCAACACGACACTAGGGTCAAGAAGTTCAAGATTGAAGCTGAACATGGAGATATAGATTCTCTACGAGACCTGCTGAGGACAACACTAGCCAATCTCGCTATTCCTTATCAATATGCGACTATCTATGAGCATAGTCATATAGGAGCCACTGAGAAATACAACATCAGACTCAAACATACCATAGAGCTGATGTACAAGGAGTCGCTGCTATCCAAAATATACTGGGATTATACTTTAATGATAGCTTCGTACATTCTCAACTTTACTCAGATAGAGTTGCTTCGATACCTTTTCAGATATGGATGAGCTATGTAGAGAGCTTAGAGTATCTAAAGGTATGGGGCTATGAAGTATACCTGTGCAAGAAAGTAGGAGATGAAGTTGACAAGAATTCAAAAAAATGTTTTCTACTTGGCTATCCAAAGGAAGAGAAGGGCTATATTCTCTATAGACAATCTACCAATACTACCTTCATCAGCAGAAGTGGAGACTTTCTGGAGGATGAGAGAAAAGTCCGTCAAGAAGATGATGAAGAGAGAGCTTATGATCTTCATTTCTTTTCATAGTTTTTAAGTTGTTAGTTAAACAATTAATTTTTGCTTTTATTAATTTTGGTCATTTGAAACTTTTTTGGGTTTTTTAGTATGTTATTCTGAGTAATTACTTTTCGGACAAGTGGGAGATTGTTGGGATATTTGCCCTAAATAGCAGATTTCTAATTTTACACTTTTTTAGAATACACAACTTTCTCTTATGTGCAATTATGACATTTTCTAGATTAAACTATCTCAATTAAATAGTTTATTTATCTGAAAAAGATTCTATGACTTTAATTGTATATAAAGAAATAAACATGATCAAGTATTAATTATGGGGAGACTTATTTCTTTATCTAAGTCTAAATAAATTAGTACACAATCTGTAAATAAAGATGGAATACTTTATTTACTAAAGATTATAGTATTTGTCTATCTCAACGGGAGTAATGTGTCTCAAACCATTGAAGTATCTGAATTCTGATAGAAATACAAGTACAACATAAATAAGTTATGTGTATTGAACAGGACTATGTAATAAAAAGAATCAGAGTGCTAACTCAATTCTTATATTACAACAAACTAGCTCTTAGCATATAGATTTTAATCCTTGATATTTGATTGGACTTGCTTTCATGGGTTGCAGCCTTTCGATTTGTTAAAAGACTCACCTTTATGAAATTAGAGGTGAACTATGGCATATTTGAGGTTATGATTTATGAATTGATGGGAACACCAAATAGTTGAGGACACTATACACTAATGCTACTTTAGGTTCTTTCAAGATTCATTGAATAATTAAATCTAAGATCTTAGTATTCACTTTGTAAATTGGTTGATAATTTTGTCTAAATGGCCATTGAGAACAAAATTATCGACAAAATTATTCCTTGATAGAAATATGGTAACTTAAAGGTAAATAGGTGTTGGAGGGGTATTATGGTAATTTCACCTATGTAACTACGGCACTGTATAGGGATTCTATGTGTGATATAGAATATACTAGATGGATCGGTTAATCAATGCTAGTTGATTAAATCTCTATAAAAGGCATAATATTTAATCTAAGAGTGTAGTATTGGACCTTTAGTGGAGTGTCCTTTTTATTATTAATATTTATATAAATACCATAATAAGAGTTATTATGTATTTATCATATTATTGGAGCTTAGATTATTTGGATTCATTAGGTCTCTTATCTAACTCAACAAAGCTCATTAATTGGTTAGTTGTATTTATAAAATTAGTTTAATGAAACTGTGTAAAATAATGATTCTATACAGAAGTTGGTATTTTTTAAATAAGTTTCATGAGTTGGACATATTTATGAAAATATACCCAAAGCTCAAATTAGAGAACAAATCCAATTCTAGTTGGACTAAGGTTAGCAGTTTTTGGCCCCATATATATAAGATACATGAGAGAAAAAACTGTACAGTAACACTAGTGTGCTATACGAAATTACAGTGGGAAAGAGAGAGGAGATTTCGGCCAAGGCTGAAAGAAATAGGAGAGAAAAAGTTTCCTACAACCTCACGTTCTCATCTTACGTCCCAGTGTTCTAAAAGATCAAGAAGATGTTCTTGATCAGTCTCCAACAAAGGATTCAACTTAGTGCCCTCTCATCTCATCAACCAAGAGCAGGAGGATAGGCAAAAAAATCTAGGGTTGGAGGTTTGATCACAATCAATAAAGAGATCAGGGAGAAATATGCTGCAAGAGGTAAACCCTAATCTCATCTCCAGGGTTTATGCATCTAGATTTGATTTATGTTATACATGATCCTGTATATGATATACGCATGACATATGGTTATGAAAAATGTTTTCATGTAAAAATTTTAAAACCTAAATCCGCTAATTTTTTCTGCTGCGTCCATGATGTGACCATGTGTTTTCCATATTTGTATGCATGTATGATTTACCTAAGTGTTAGGTCCAAATTCCTTCATTTGCATCTAAAGACTCTAAAATTACTAATGTTAGGTTTTTGATCATTGTAAAAACTCATAATGGTATTTTATTTAAAATAAGTCTAATCAACAATAAAAGTATTTTTTTTTATCACCAAAAGTTATTATAACATACTTTTAAAAAAAAATAAGCAAATTAGATTTCTAGCAATACAATCTCAAAGATAGGCAAAGAATTGTCACTGATATTATTATGCCAATGATCTTGCTTTTTGTGTTATCTCCAAAAATGAAATTTCTATCATCATTTCTTTGTACAAGTTGAGAGCTTTGTGAACTCATCGGTCAAGTTCCTAGAGCAATCTTTTTTTGCTTGTTCCTACAACAAAGATTCAAATATGAATTTTTGGTACCCACATGACTTTGGGTCCTTAGGGGTTAGTCTTAGATTCTTTTAGTACCCAGCTAGTTTTCCACCAAAATAAACATATTTCTTCACAAAGCATGAAAAACAAGTGTGTCCATCTTGATTGCAATAAGTGCAAGTGTACTTTGTGTTGCTTGTACTAGCTTTTACAAAATAATTTTTGAGGTATTTTTGTTTTATAAAAGGTTTGTATCCTATACCACCTTTGTCAAAGACACATCTTTGTCCATCAAGCATCATATCAAAATTTTTCTTTTCATTTATGAACTTATGGACAATTTAATCAAGTCAAAAATCTTGTCATTTAAGGAAGTGTTTTATTTTGACAAAGCATCACAATTACTATAAGACAATTTCACTTCCTTTTCTTTAGTAAACTCTTCAACCATTTTTGGCAAACTAAGAATTTCCTTTTTGAGAGCATTGTCCTTGAAAATGAGTTTTTCATAGTTTTTATGTAAATCATTGAAATCATTCAATAAACTCTCATAAGATAAATCACAATCATTATCATTTTCACTAAACTCACTGCTTGTATCACTATCATCAAATCATTGGGGTTAAGTGATTTTACCTCATCTTTAATTGCCATGAAATACATGTTGTCATCTTGAACTTCTTTACTACTTTCTTTCATCAAAATCTCATGTGTCATGAATGAACTCATAAGTTCTTCTAGAGAAAGTTTAGTGAGATCTCTAGCTTCGTAAATTGCCACCACTTTGCTTACATACGCTTTAGGAAGACTCCTAAGCACTTTATTCGCGAAATCTATGTTCGAGAACGATTTTCCAAGAGCATTAAAAGAGTTAATAATTATAATGAATCTAGTAAACATTTGAGTAATCGTCTCATCTTTATGCATCTTGAATAATTCATATTGGCATGTAAGAATATTGATTTTCATCTCTTTTATAGAATTTGTGCCTTGATATGATACTTCAAGCATATTCCATATTTTATGAGCATTTGTGGCTTTTTCAACATATTTGTCATCAATTATTTTTTTAGGAATATATGGACCTTGAACAATAATATTCAGTAAATCATTACCCATAAATTTAAGAAATTTAAGCATTTTAATTTTTAAAATATTGTAGCCAATACTATTGAAAAATGGTAGTCTAGTTGGAAACTCCTTGTTAAGTCCATAAAAATGGATTTATCTCGTACTAATGTGCCTTAAGTTTTGCTATGTTCTTATTTATTTTAAGTTGTTTGAATCGGTTTATTAGTTTGATGTTTTGCTTGTTTGTTCACATAGGAGAATAAAATAAGGGTGTTTGATGTGAATTGAGGTGAATTTATGCCTCACAAATGGGTCTTTCAAATATTAGAATTGAAGCTCAATCCGATACGATCGTAATGCAACAAAAATGACGCAAATCGAAGCTTAAACGAAGAAATGGAACACCCGGGAAACTGAGGCACCAAACTAGCAGAAAGTGGCACTACAGCACCAAAAAGTGGCGCCGCAGCGCCAACTCTCGAGTAATTTTGGCACTGCACAAAAATGACACTGCGGCGCCACCCCCTATGTCCTAAGTTAATAATTGACGGCCGAGATTAACTTTTTGATAATCTAAGAGTCCAAATTCAGTATGCCTTATGTTTGCACGAATTCTAGATAGAGTCTTTAGAGAGTAGAATAGTTGAAAGCAAATTCTAAAGAGAGGAATCAAGAGAGCAAAAACCAACCTTGGAGGAGGAGATTGATAACCTCCATTAATACCTTCAAGCTCTTCAAAGAGGGAGAATTCTAAAAACTTTTTTCTCTTTGATAATTCGTATTTTTTGAATTCATTAGATTATAATGTTATTGTTCTCAATTTATATTATGAATTAAATATTTCTTTGTCTAGTTTTACTATGTAACTCAACCTAGTATCTTATGTTTGTTTATTTCTGTTCTTTCATTAATCAAATCTATTATTGAATTATTTGTTTTATCTTATGCCTATTGCTTCTATTTAATTGATTATGGATTGTTGAATGAAATTTCTATGAGCTTAGAAAGGGGATTAGAAATTTGGACTTAGGTAAAATAACATAAGATCACCTAATATAGGGTAAGTTTACATAGGATAGGAATATACCTATGTGACTCGTGCAACCTTTGTGTGAGAATAACTAAACTTAATAAATCTAGTCGATTTATGTTAGGAGTAACTTATTAGGTTGTCTAGATGTTTTCACTTATGTCTTGAGAAAGAGTTTATGAATACATTCGAATTCTCGGTAGACAACTCTAGTGGATTAATTAGTGTAAGAGAAAAATTCAGAGATTGTGTGTTTAAACTATGATTAGGGAACTAGTAAACCTAGATATTTTTCTTATTGATTTATTTTTTATTCATTTTATATGCTAGTTTAGTTGTTTTGTTTTATTTTATCAAAATCTATATTTCGGTCATTTGGATAAAATTAAATTGAGATAATTTTAATACTTGGCATTGAATTAGAAATCAATCCCTGTGGGTTTGACACTCTTAACACTAAATCTATATTACTTGTGATCGTGTGTACTTGCATGGGAGTGTATGATTTTATAGTTGCACATTTCAACCAACACTCCTCATTTGAAAGATTTTGAAAATTGTTTGTGTATGTTATCTCAAGACGATTAAGTCTTTAAAATTTAAGCACCAAGCTCTGATACCAATTATCAGCTATTGTTAGCCCAAGATTGACAACCCAAGAGAAGGGTGAATTGGTTTTTAAAACTTTTTAAGAAACTTTTCAACTATTTAAAACCATAGACCACTATTTTGAGACTTTTTAGTTAAATCAACAATAATGCCAAACATATAGCAATAATAGCAAGTATATTAAGCACACTAAATATCAAACGCTCAATTAAATAGCTTGCAATAAAGTAAAGAGTGTAGGGACAGAGAAAGTGTGAACTCAATTTTTACGAGGTTCAACAAACACGACGGTTTGCCTATATCCCCGGCCCTCGGCAACTTGCTTTGAGCTTCTACTATCGGATCAAGATTATGGACTTGACTGACCCTTGTACAAACGGAGTGAATTATTCTTAGGCACACCCTAGCTTTTACAATAGTCTTGACTCCGGCTCTATCATGCCTAACCTCGGATTGTTTTAACTCTAGTGATAACCTCACCTATACGGATTGTTTAGACAATGGTGTTAATCTCACCAATAGCGGGTTATTTAGACAATGGTGCCAACCTCACCAACTCACACATTGTTTAGACTCTGGTGGCAACCTCACCTATACACGGGTTGTTTAGACTTCGGTGGCAACCTTATCTAAATCGGATTGTTTATGACTCTGGTGCCAACCTCACCTCAACTTAAATTGTTTTTCAATAAAAGAGTGAATACATTCAAGAACTCTCCTCTCGAAAGTAATAAATACAATTTTGGCTTAGGAGATTTGAGAAAAATGCACAATGCTTAAGATTACTCAAATAGATTTGAAAGCTAAAGTGAAGTAAAAGAGAGTTTTTACACTTAGAAACTGATTGGGAATCAATGTAGGTTCGTGCTCTCTTATTCTAAGTCGTCAAACTTGGCTCTATTTATAGATATCTTCAAAAACTAGCTGTTTTCGACAATTAAAAAAATGCTGTCAAAATTTTGGTCGACCAGAAATAATTTTGGCCGACCAAAAAACTAACCGTTGGAATTTGACACTCCAGTTCAGCTCCAACGGTCATCTTTGGTCGCTGTTTTGGTCGACTAAAGCTGGTTGACCAAAATGGGTCAGAAACCAGTAAATGGTTTCTTTGATCCAAACTTCGGTCATTTTTAAAACTTTCTTTTTCTAAATATTTTTAACATTGAAAACAAACTTTTTGAGGATATTTTAGCTAGATTAAAGATGATATTTATTTTCAAGCTTCGAAAATAAAATAACCATTTTAACTTAAAGATAGTTTGAAAATTCTTTGAAAGTATTTAAAAATTCTTTTGAAAGTATAAGCCAATGCAAAGAGAACTTGTGTACAATGAACTAATTCAAATACAAGACTAAATACGAATATATCATATCTAAACACGGTCTTGTATCTTATTGTCCATTTTCAAGCTTGATTCTAATAAGTCCAATATGCATCTATCTTCAAGCTAGGTTCCTTGACTAACTTAAGTCAGAACTTTTAAAGCTATTTCACTACACATTCAAGTTAAATCATTAGTACTAAATTAAATATTTGTTATCTTCAAAATAAGAGTGAGTAAGATTAATTTCTCAACAAAGGTGACATAGGCCAGTCAAATAATAAAATCTATCGAAAGACAAGATTTAATAGAATTCTTAATACCAAAGCATCTTGTGAGAACACAGATAATCCTTTTAAGTATTGCTTCTTACATTCAAAATTATTCTCCGGTCTATTAAATCCTATTTCAACACCATGCAAGTATATTGAATAGAATGTTAAGCACTCATTATCAATGTAATTAACCCTCAGCAATTGAGCCTTCTAGATGAGCCTTATTTCGAACATAGCTTTTTAACTTATGTATGTACCTAAGTAAGAAAAAATAATGTTAACAATATAGGTGACTAAGATAAATAAAATCTTTCATGCAAAATCACTTTTAAACTGTGTACATCCATCGAAATTGGACAAGTCCAGCAATTACTACTTCATATGCTAGATGAACTGGTAAGTGCAACATAACATCAAAGAATGCAAGGGAAAGATTTTCTCTAGCTTACATCCTTTTCTAATTGCTCTAATACTTATAATTTTAGGGTATTTGAACTTAATTCTTTGAAGAATATCCTTAACTCAATTAGTGTCATACAAAAATCCTTGCGTACGTAACCACGTATTGTCACATTAATTGTTATAAAAGCACATGACAATCATAGGTTTTCAACCTATAAATTCGGCAATCTCTTGTATTTACACTGTTGGGAATATGCCCTAGAAAGCAGTTTCTTTGTTTAGAATTTTAAATAATGTTTATCAGATTTTTGTTATCTATTTATTTTCAATAAATTTCATATTATGTCACAATTATATAATGTGAATTTTAAATTTTCTATTATGCAAACGTCTAAAAATTTTCATGACTAATAATGAGTAAAAAAAAATTATTCATGTGAAGTGTTCATATGTGGGAGACTAAATTCTTTATTTCATTATGTCCAAATTAAAAGTTCATATTCTGCAAATAAAGATGAAATACTTTATTTTGCCATAGAATGTAGTGTTGTCTATTTCAACAGGATTGATGA
Source organism: Trema orientale (assembly GCA_002914845.1). NCBI lineage: Eukaryota > Viridiplantae > Streptophyta > Magnoliopsida > Rosales > Cannabaceae > Trema > Trema orientale. The sequence goes on along the minus strand of JXTC01000596.1, from coordinate 118,422 downwards.
AGTCTCTAATCATTGAAGTGTCTAACTTCGAATAGAAATACTGGTGCATTATAAGAAAGTTATAGGTGTATTAAACTGGATCAAGTAAAAATAGAATTTGAGGTTAAGTTCGGTAACTTAATACTCTATCTTTCACTAATCTAGCACTATTGTAAGATTACCTTAATCCTAGTAATTATCGGACTTATTTTCATGAGTTTTATCTTTTTGATTTACTAAAGGACTAGTTCCTATTATATGGTTCAAACTCCGCTATCTTGGAAGATAAGATTTGTGAATTGACGAGAACACCTTTCATAATTTGGACACCATGCATATAATGTCAGTTTGAGTTTTTTTCAAGGACTTGGATAATAAAAACGAGGGGCCAGGTATTCATTTTGTTAATTGGATTGTGTTTATGCGGGCAATTTCAAACGCTGTAGTCAATTATTATCTATTAGATAAAAAATAATAATTCAAAGGTAAATGTGTAATAGAAGGGTAATACGGTAATTTCACCTTACTAGTATGGCATTCCATCAGGGGTATATCTACAGGTATAGTATATGCTGAATGAATCAAGTTAATTAAAGTATTAATTAGCTTCATAGAAAACATATGACATTTAGTCTAAGAGTACAATATTGGGCCTATAATGGAGTACCCTAGTATTATTGGACAAGGCACAGTTATATTGCCAATTGAAGCTTAGACTATTTGGATCCATACGGTTCCCTGTCTAGCTCACACATAGCTTAATACTAAATAGAATAGTCAGTTGAGCCCAATAAACCTATTAAGATTTACATCACTCTAGTACTTAAGAGAAAAGTTCTCCTAAATCTCCGTAGATTAGCCACATGCCACCCATAGCATAGTAATTGTAATACCCTAGGAATCCCTAGACTTGCAACCATAGTAGAATTATTATTAATGGACTTAGTATCAAATTTTAATAGGTTTATGTTAACAAATACTTGAAATTATGTGTGTAGTATGATTTTAATATTAAATTTTATTAGTGAGAAAACCATAGTTATTCCTTGTTTTAACTTAGAAATTCTAAGTTAATTTTCCTTAATAATAAATTAAGTCCACAAAGATTACATTATGTACATCAATATAACCTATTTTAGAATGTGACATGTTTATGTCACACTAAAAAAATTGTTACATTTTATAACCTAAAGTTAATGGTCGTACAACATGCCATAATTTGAATGGCTAAGATTTAAGTATACAAAGAATTAAGTAGACAAATCAATCTAAGGATGGAAAATAAGTTGTAGAAAAAGAAGAAGACTAGTAAGGTTTTATCTTAGCGAGATAATAACTTTAAATTAATGGAATAGAAAAGGAAAAAGATAAAGTTAGTGGGTAATTCTAAAAAAGAAAAATATAGACAAAACTAATTGATAGCTTTTGTCTCTAAAATAATTCAAAAGTTAGAAAAAAAGAAAATGATAATAGAGAATTCTTTGGAAATTAGTAGCCATAATTCAAAATGGAAGACATAGACAAAACTAATTAGTAGCTTTTGTCTCCAAAATAATTCTAAAGGTATGAAAAAGAATAATATAGTAAAAATTTTCTTTGGGAGCTAATGGTATTAGATTCCAAATAATTGAAAAAGAAGAAAAATTAGAGACAAAAGTAGTGGATGAGTGAAAAATAAAGTAAAAGATTCGGTAATGGAGTAGGAAAAGAAGATATATTAACAAAATTAGTAATAATGGTGCTTGGATTATTAGATGAAATGTGAAAGTGTATATTATTGGATACCTCCTATGGATGGCCTATAAATAAATCCTCCATTTGATAATTGGAAATCCATACTTAACCTTTCAATTACTTAGCCAAAACAATCTTTATTTTTCCAATTATCCTTACTCCAAAAGAAAAAGAAAAAAAAAAGAAAAAACTCTTTCTACCTCACTTTCTTTCAAACCCACAAGAGCTATAATATTTTACCCATCTTCCTTACTTTTCCTATAAAGACTCTAGAAACTAAGAATTGTAACAAGAGAAGAGAGCACCTAGTATTGTAGTGGAGACGTAAGGAGGAAGAAAGACATTGGAAGGTAGGTTACATAAATATATTTAAGTTTATTAAGATTCTTAGCTCTAAAATTTTAAGAAGTTTAATTTTTAGTATTTTGACTTCTAGTAAAATATTGATACTTGGAAAAGTTCCCAAACGCTCCAAGAAAGAAGATTCAAGCTCGGAAGGTAAATATTCCTTCACCTTACTTGTTATGTGTTTAAACAGATTCTATAAAAAATGGGTAATAATATATTTGATCCACTTTAAATGTTATATAATTAATATTATGTTTAGGCTTATTTTATTGATTTTTTAAGCCTCTAAATATGAATACTTCATAATAATAAAGGCTAAATAATAATAATAATGGTAAAATCAAAATGACTAAACACAAAAGTGGAAGATTTTTAAGTGTAAGACCCTAAAATAAAATATGCATGAAAATAAATCAAGCTTAATGATTTAGAATTAAATCCTTAAGAATAGATTTTTGCCTACTAAAAATGCTTTCCAAAAATTTAAAGATGTTGGCTCAAAAGTTTAAGGGACTAAAATGCCAAAACTTTGAGTATTTGGGTCAAAAGTCTAATTTTGACAAAATATGGGTCGAATATGTGAGAAAGATATTTTAGGAAGTTTTAGGACTATATTAAAGTGTAAAAATAAGGAAGAATCTTTCGCAAAAAGATAAGCTATAACTCAAAGTTTACTATTGGAGGACATAAATGTTAGAAATCTTAAGATTATGGGCAAAAATATAAATTATTAAACTTGAAATTTTTGGTTAGAAATCTTGTACGAGAATAAATAGGAAACTTTATTTTAGATCTCTAATTGAGATAAGAAAATTTACTTAAGTTCAACATATGAAATCAATCATAGGAAATAAATGATGTATGCCTCTAATTATATTTAGTTTAAGCTTAGTTATGAGCCTAAAAAGCGTGAACAATGCCCAATAATTTTTAACTCCAAGTAAATCTGTGTAGCCATTAGTGTGTTTGACTCACTTATCATATTATGACCATTAATTACGAATAAAGTAATTAATCAAGAATAATTCAAAGTAATTGATGAAAAGAAATATAACTAAGGAAACTTAACCGATTTAGGATGATATTGATCAAATCAACAACCAAATTATTGATCGATTAAAAAGATCACTATGATAAAGTCTAAGGAGGATTAAACCTCATCCATCTAAGTTGAAAGTATAAATTAGTCATAAAAAAATATAACATGATATTGTTTCTCAAATGTGAAGTTTTATATTTGATCAAAACTGAGTCTTAGTTGTTCTAAGCCCACTAAGTAATTAGAAGTTAGAAAAAAAATTATGAGTCCACTTTAAATTACTCTAACAAATAGAGTATGCATATGTCAGAGCAAAACTTCAACCTAGACGTAAGTAATTAACGAGTGGAACTAGAATAATCATATTACGAGGTAAATACAATCTCACCTATGGCATAGATGGTTTTGAAAATGTTTCATGTTTGCTATATGATATGTTTGAATTTATTTTATATGTTAACTTGCCTTTATTTTATTACTGTACGGCGTATGTATAATGTATACTTATAAAGATAAATTTCCTATTCTATAAAAATGATGTATACTTACTTTACAATGTTATCATGTAAAAAAATACTCTAGCATACTTTAACAAAGGAAATACTATGATAGCGGAATGTAAGTTTATTGTTGTTAAAGCGTACCCACTCATAATAAGAGAGGACCAAATAAGATAAAGAATTTAAAGGTATCATACCAACCTCCACTAAGTGAGGATATCTAAGGGAAAATAAGACCGATCTTCCCTAGGCGAGGATTTCCGAGAAAAAGTGTACTAAGATTATGACCGTGGGTGTTTTCAGTTAGGTCGTTCTCCTGGTTCCCCATTCAGTAATGCACACTCGGTACGTACACCAAGACCAATAAAAAATATAAAAGACTCTATAATAAAGAATGAGATAAAATAATTATATAATAATAAAGCACAAAGTAAGGATTTCATAAAACAACATAACCAGAATTTCATAAAAGATTGTTTGCTCATGAATAAAATGTTTTGTGATAATAACATTGTACTTGCTGAACGAAAGCTCACATTTTATGAGTATCCATACTGTAGGTACCAAAGAAAAGAAACCTATGATTTGATTCATGGATTAACTAGAATCGAGGCAGGGATGAATGCGAGGCATAGGCAATGGAATACTGCCATTAATTTACTTCCGTATATGTTCTTATTATGAGACAAATGATTTCATTTATGTAAGCTTGATATTATTTGAAAATATACTTATAACTTGGCATTTTATTTCACAATGCATGATTTATTAAGTTGAACTTGAAAATGCATTTCGACTGAATAGAATTTAAACAAATGTTTTTCAAAAGATCTAAAAGAGAAAATATTTTGATTTGAATAAATGCAAAACTCAAGAAGTTCTGTCAAAAAGACCTAAACTGTCTAAGGAGAGCTTGTGGCTTAAATGGTCTGTATGTGACCCCCCTCCTCACCTAGGAGCCCTTTATAGTTACGCATTATTTAAATCATTCTAAGTAAAAAGTTTACAAACAAATTTAAATAAAGGTTGCTTAATCATCGAGAAGCATTTTACTTATTTTCAAAATTATCAAATTAATTAAATGGTTAATTATGAATATCAATCTCTTAGAAAAAAGAAATAAAAGTATAAAAAAAATTCATGAATTTTCTGCGTCTAGATTTCTCTTTTTAAACAAGTAAGCTAAGAATGTAAGTAGTTAACGATCCGAAAAGTTGGGTCGTATAGTAATTGTACTTTATGTGTGACACAGAGAAAAAGAGAGAGTGAGAGAGCCGAGCCACCGTGGGAGAAATCCTGAGCTCATTCATGGCTGCCGAGGGAGAGATACCCATGGCCATAGATATGCAATTAAGGAGAAGGAAGAGCGTCTTTCGGATCGTCCGCTCGCCTCTCGTTGGGAATCAAAAAGGTGCCCACACACCGAATCATTCAACGAGCACCAGAGAATAGATAGGAAGGCTCAATAGTTGTGAAGCACTTCCAAGTGTTATCTAAATTGTGATCCATGAATTGATTTATGTTAGATCAACGATCCTACAATTTTGTTTTGTAAAGTTCTAAGAAAAATTTTAAAATACCTATTCCGCTGCGTTCTTAATTTGTTTCCAAAACTACAGAAATCGTCGGAAAATCATTTTTCGAAATTTATTTTTCGGAATTTCCAACAATTAATACCAGAGCAAAGATTTTCGATGATCTAGCATATTTTTTTTTGTTTATTCTCTTAAAGTTTGAAGATCTATGATTTTCATGATGATCTCTTTGATTATGTTTAGTCTTATTCATGTTTATGAGTATGCTCTATTATGTATGACGATTGATTGATTTAATGAGTTTAAATGATAATCAGTTTGATGTTAATATGAGTTTATGATCATGTGTTTTTCATTTTTGATTATGATTCTAGCATGTTCTTGACTTTCTATGTGTTTATGTTTTATGTTCTTGATAAAATTGTACATAGGAAGTTGTTGGATCTCTAATTGTGTTATAGTTTTTTGACAAAAACTATTTAACAATTAAGTTATAAATTTTTTCGGAGTCGAAAAAACTACGAGATGGTGTATGACTAAAAGTCATGTGCACCGCCTGTGTTTGTCGTGATGGCACTACAACAAAAATTAGATTCAATAGCATGCAAAGAATGCTATTAAAGAGATTTTATAGCATTTTAGCGTATGCTAGAACAGCCCCACTATTAAAAGTCCCTCATTTTCATAGCATTTTTTGCCTGCTATAAAAACCTTTAGATAGCATAATTTGCTTGCTATGGAAAGCCTTTTATAGCTTTTTTTTGAGTGTTATGGAGACCTTTTCATAGCTTCTTTTGAATGTTGTAAAAACCTTTTTATAGCTTTTCCTGAATGTCGTTGAAACCATTCTATAGCATTTTTCATGTGTTATTATAAACATTTAATATCATTTGTTTAATGCTTTAAATGAAATATTTTCAATAGCACACAGCACAAAATTTTATATAACTAAAATGATCCACAATATCGAAACAAGAATTTCAAATTTTCTTAACATTCAGAAATAAATATGCAAGTTTACAAAAACCAATAATCCATTATAAAGAAAATGGGCTATCTCAAGTAGTAAATAATGTCTCCAATAAAAAAAAATATAAAGGTTCGCAATACAACCATCTAAAGTTCTATTACTGGAGTAATTATTTATTATCTCATAATGATCCAAAAAAAGACAAGATAAAATTCGAAGTAAAAAAACCAAACACACTGCAATCAGCGGCTGCTCCACTTAGTAGTCCTTATCTGCTCTCTTTCTAGGGCCCACCGCTTGATCCTAAAGCCAATTTTTAAGAAACAATTCTTCTTACTTTTAATAAATTTATTTAAATAAATAGCCAATAAATTTAAAATTTTAATCTTGGTCAGTAACAAGTTGGATTATGCCGTCCACATGCATCAAAAAATAAGATTCTATTTCATCAAATTCTCTTCTATATTGACCATGCAACCAATTTCATAGCAACCTCTTTAGATGCCTCACCGTGCCTGTATCTTCCATCTGTTACCACACATCTGAGAGTCAGAGAAAAGAGCAAATAAAATTCAAGGTTCCATTGCACCAAACTAGAGAAAATGACAAGTCCAAGTAAAATGGTGTCTAATATGTCTAGCTTGATTTCTTAGACACAAGTCAGCTATTCAAATCACGCTAAACAACCATAGACAATCAAAATGTGTAGGCATATAAGTCTCAAAATACCAAGATAAAGAGAGTACGGTAACAAGCATATAATACAATTACAAGACATTGGCTCTTCATCGGTATATTAAATTTCCATAGGTAGTTGAGTACATCAAAATTATAACGAAAATAAGCCTTGCTCCTAGCTCTTGTTCTCCACCTCCAATCGTTATTTCAAAAGATATAACCAAGAAAAAGGCCACAAGAGCAAGCAAAGAAGAGGAATTATGTGGATTTAGTGTGAAACAAAGGTTAAATCTTTTAATAAAATTTCAGGTCGAACACTAAAGTTATAGAATCATAAAATGAAGAATTGAGAAAAGTAGCGATGCAGCTTACCTAGGTCGAGAATCTCGAACAATTCGCGGGAAGCTATTTCACTGTCTCAATGTTGTGTGCAAATACATCTAATCCCGATTGTACCAGAGAGTCCACAGCAGTCAAGTCACCACGAAAATCAGAAGTTAAAAGCTCGACCATTATTTCAATGTATAGATTCTGCAATAGAAAGAGATATAAATATTGAACCTGTCTCCTCATTCAAGCCTGATCCTTTGCAATCAAAGTTAAAGAATACCAAATTGGCATTACCAATGTACTGAGTAAAACCAAACAAACTCAGAGTAAAAACAACCAATTACAATCACAAAATTGAAATGGAGACCTTCAGGGCCTTAATAGACATATTTGAATCAATGCTAGGACATGATCCCAATATGACTAGGCAAATAATCGTACAAGCATGACCAAGTACTAGGCACAACTTTCCAACTGCATGAAAATAAAGCCTATTTACTCGCCATATACTTCAGAAAGAATAAAAAGTCAATCACTACTAGTAAACAATGCAAGATCCAGTAGTCCATTTTCTTTTTCCTTTCATGATTAGGATCGACAATTTGTCTAAAACATGGACAAAGAGCGCCAAGCAATTATACATCAAATCAATGAGAGCTAAATTTCTAGCTAATTATAACAAGAGGTTTTTCCTTACTTTTGATCGTATTTCCAATCCCAAATAATTTCTCACACCAAGATTTCTCTTACGAAGCCACATAAGAAATCTACCACTGCTTGAAATATTCATCATCTGGAATTATACAAGTCATGTCAACACAGGCAAATATCATACATAAATTTTACGAGAATAGTTAAAGATGGAGTCAAACAAAATGAGAAAAGGAAAATCAAAGACCAAGTATATTGATGATAAAAATAAATTAAAATAGAACACTAAAGTAGAATTATTAAAGAATGTAAAGGAAAACAGAGAAAAGTGACCCAATAAAGTAATTTTGCTTCAAATCTTCCTGATTCTATGTATACTCCAGCCTAAATATATAATTGTATATTATATTCTCCTCTTTGATCCATGAAGTACCAATAACTAAGTCAATCATAAGCTGCAGTAAAAGGGTCATTCAATTAAAGGTTATAATTGTATATTTCGCCTGTACATTTGGATCTACATGCTATACCTGAAAAGATGAAAATAATTTCACAAGAGAATTGAATAACCTTAATTGGATGCCCCTCGACCTCAGTAGCATAGTAGAATTTTCAGTATAAATTAAACCCTATGACTCCAAGTTAAACATAAAAACAAGTAAACCAGTAGGAAATATAAAGAGAGGCCATCTTATCCCTAATCTCACTGGATTGAATCCGAGTCTTGATCTGGTACCTACAACTCTGAATCTTCTTAATCTCTTAATTTCTTCAAATTTATGTCAAATTTCTCCTTCTGATTAGCATTGTCTATACAGGGAAGGGGGAAAAAAAAAAAAAAAGCAGAAAAATTCGAACTCTATTAAGTTTTCCGAGCAACCAAACAGAAAAAAATTGAGAAAATTGGAAAAAGAAAACCTTATTCCTGTCAAAAAAATCGAAGCCTTCATTGATCTTCTTGAGAACCCAGTCATTCTCCCTTTGAAGCTTCCGATTGGCCCCCATTATCGAAAATTGGAAGCAAAGTATTCAAAAAATATAAAATAAAATAAAATCTATAACACGATCCACTCAAAATGAATCTTCACCTTTCCTTTTCAATTTGAATAATTTTTAAGTTTTTTTAAATAAAGACAATACCAACCAACCCAAATAGGAATCACGTGAGAAAAACAGAATTAAATACAAAAAGAATATGAGATACCCAAACCACTTACGAAGTGGAGTGCTTTCCCTCACAATCGAGGCTTTGATCGAAGTTCTTGGAAGGGTACTTGGCTGTGATGCCACCGACCTCGAAGATCAAGTTGTCACCGGTGGACTGAATCCCCTTAATCGACCACAATTAGAAGAAAGCTCGTAATCCCCTAATCCCATATGGAGCAAATGCCAATCTATAGCTCAGTCCTCCCCTCGTCATATTTTGAACATTATTTCAAAATCAGAAATAAGGACTGATAACGACAGTGTTTCAAAATTCTAACTCAACAATCTCTCTCTAATGGGCTGCGCCAACTTGAGGCTTGATGACCTCCCTGTCGTGGCTTGATGCCATGACCATTGTAAATATCTCGACGAAGCTCTCCGCCATAGCCACGCCTTGGTTGAATCCCACGCCACTTATCTCGACTCCCTCAAGAGCTTTTACTTGGCATATCTTGGGTCCCTCACGAGTCCCATAGCCACGGCTTTGCTCAGCTGAATCTTGCCTTCGATGGAGCTGTAGAATTGTTAGGTCGACGGTTAGGGCCGGCGTGTGGGAAATTCGGGGTTTCGAATTTTCAATGTTGCCTTCAAATTTTCAATGTTGTGTTTCCCTCTTTTACTTTCCAGATTCTGTATTAATTTTAGGAACTAAAATATTAAAAATTGAAATCTATTTTATGAAAAGAAATTTGCAATTATTTTAAATGTACTAAAGTAGCCTGTAATAGCTGGTGTGATAAAATGACATATCAATGTAGTTTTATATTTGAACCCATAATATGTAACCTTTTTAAAATTGTAATCATTTATGCTATTAAAGAAAATATTGGTGACCTTTTTTGGAGCATGCTATTGTAATGTGCTATAAAAGGCTTCAATTATTGTAGTGCGTCGCTGGCCACGTGGATGGCAACCAGTGCATTGGCCGCGCGAGAGTAACCCCGCATGCTGGCCGTGCGGGTGGCACCCCGTGCGTTGGCTGTGCGGGTGTTGCCCTACTCTCGTGGCTGCACGGGTGGCACCCCATGCGCTAGCCGCATGGGTGTTGCCTCCCTCCCGTAGCCGCGCGGGCTTCGTCCCGCTCTGGTGGCCGGGCAAGCTTCGCCTCCCTTCAATGAGCTGCGTAGGTGCCGTCTTGCATGGTGACTGCATGGGCGCTTGGCGA
>JXTC01000596.1:63524-105461 GCA_002914845.1 Trema orientale | reverse complement strand
ATATGCTAAGAGCTAGTTTATGGTAATATAAGAATTGAGTTACGGCACTCCAATTCTTTATATTGCCTGGTCCAGTTCAATACACATAACTTATTTATGTTGTATTAGTGTTTCTATCAGAAGTCACATACTTCAATGATTTGAGACACATCATTCCCGTTGAGATAGACAAACACTACAACCTATAGTAAATAAAGTATTCCATCTTTATTTACAGATTGTGAACTAATTCATTTAGACTTAGATAAAGAAACAAGTCTCCCCATAATTAACACTTAATCATGTTTGTTTCTTTATACACAAACAAAGTCATGGAATCTTTTTCAGATAAATAAACTATACAACTAAGATAGTTTAATCTAGCAAATATCATAATTGCATATAAGAGAAAGTTGTTCATACTCAAAGGGTATAATTGGAAATATACTTTTTAGGACAAAAATCCCAACATATAAGACTTAGATCAATAAAAGTTATACACTTAGTTTTTGTATTTGAATATTTATCTACACATTATATGATCTTACATGGCCCAAATTTTTCATAAAATTAGATATTTTCAAACCAAAACTGTCAAACTTGTTTATCTCAAATTAAAATAAGAAATTTATTTTAGACAAGTTTTTAAATTAATTTTTGAATTTCTATAGTTTCCATATTAATAAAAAATCAATTTATGAAGTCACATTTTGAAAATAATTAAAAAAAGACTTGAAATAAAATTCAAATATTGCTTTCGGATGGAATCAGCAGACTGGCCGGTCTACCTATTCCCCTGCATACTTTCAGTAATTTTCAGATTCGACCGTTGGAACTGCACTATCAACGGCTAGTATTTTCGGTTGACTGAAAACACACTTTCGGTCTACCGAAAATGACAAAATTCTGTCAAACGGTTATAAACGGATTCAACTCTATAAATAGAAGTTTTTCTAACACTTGAAACAACTAGAAAACATCCTTACATTGCTTATATCATATATTCAAGTTGTTTAAATCTATTTTTGTGATTCTAGCTTTAAAATCCACTTTTTCACAAAAACTACTTGAGCCAAACTAGTTCACGTCTTGTGTTTACATCTATTCTTTCTAAGCTTACCTTGCATCAAATATTTTCATTTGAGAGAGAATTTAGTTAAGTGTTCCATCAAACAAAAACCAAATTATATTTGTGAGGTGAAGTTGCCACCGGAATCAAAACAATCCGTTTTAGGTAAGGTTTTCACCGCAGTCAAAACAATCCGTTTTAAGTGAAGTTTTCACCAGAGTCAAAATAATCCGAGTATAGGTGAGGTTGTCACCGGAGTCTAAATAACCCGTGAGTTGGTGAGATTAGCACTTTGTCTAAACAATCCATATTGGTGAGGTTAGCACCATTGTCTAAACAATCCATGTAGGTGAGGATTGGCATTGGAATCAAAACAATCTAAGGTTAGGCGTGATAGAGCCGGAGTCAAGACTATTATGAAGGCGTGAGTGTGCCTAAGGAGAAATCACTCGTTATATACAAGGGACGGTCAAGCCCACAATCTTGATCTGAATAGTGGAAAACTAAAAGCAAATTGCCGAGGGCCGGGGATGTAGGCAAACCGTCATGTTTGTCGAACCTCGTAAAAACTGAGTTTACACTTTCTCTATCCCTACATTCTTTACGAGGTTCGACAAACATGACGGTTTGCCTACATTACCACCTCTCGTCAATGGAAACTAGGATGTTGACACTATTATGTGTCATATAACCTGCCTGACACCTAGTCCATAACCGAAGAGGAAACCTGTGTGTCGCCTACTAAACCTGGAGGGGCAATTGCATTGCCTAAGCCTACCAAATGGGGAGGTAATCAGAAGAAAAATTCCGCGCGGGTTCACGGACTCTGCACCGTCGGTGGGGCCTAGCATCATACTGTAAAAATCTCATGATGTTAACCTGGTACTCATGTATGATTCTATGACACGTGTATTCTGAACTGATGTGTAGAAATAGCCATGCAGTAATTTAAGCTGAATCTTGGTACTTCTATTTGATTCTTAGTTTCATTCTTTATGGGTACTAATTATAATGATGCAAGTGTAGGTGCTAATTTGATATTCAGTTCCATGTATATTGTACTGATGGATGTGGTCTTGCTTTTGTGATATATGAATTTTGATTAGTATATGGAAATTTTGTGAGAACTTGTGATTTTAGATTTAACTATCGGATTCAAATTAGTTGTAAGGAAGTTTCAGGGGAAAAAATGGTTTTGATGCTTCAATTCAGTTTTAGCTGGTCCGATATTTTATTGAAAATTTGTTGTTCAATGCTCATGCTCATGTCATATTTGAGGAAATGCTTCTGAAAAATTAGGGAATTAATTTTGTTTATATTCAGAACGTTTACCCGTCTCATCAATAAAGAAAAGTTGATATCATCTAGTTTCGTAGTACATTGAGATACAATGTCTCTGAATGCTGATTGTTTATGAAGGAAAAGTCGAAGTGGGTGAATTTGTAAGGTGCTTTAAATATGGGATAGGGATGAATGTTCCTATCTATGTATTCTTTTTCTCATTATATCTTTTTATCTTATTTTTCTATTTCTTCCTTTTTGTGTTTGCTTCATTTCCCCAAACCTTTCTAAATGATTCTGAACACCAAAGACATAAAAGATGTATAAGCTTCTTTTTTTTTCGTTTATATGATAATCCATGTTTTCCCATTATAGCTTGGAACCCACGTATAATTTCTCTTAGGTTTTAGTCTATCAAGTCATTTAAACAAATTGTGATGAAGAAGACTTTTGGAGAAAAATCATGTTGGGAGACTTTTTTTGTTGTTATTATTTCTTTTTAGTAATTGTACGTATCTTTGCTTTGCTAAAATAACTGGTTAATTTATAGTAATGTTAATGCCTACTAGGTATTTGCAAAATGTCCTTTGTTTCAAAACTCTCAACTCGAAGTAGAGGTGTTTACATGGTGTGGACAGAATCCCAATCAATATGTTGTGAAGAGATTTAATGGGTTTAGTATTTCTTTATTTATCAACCTGGTCTTTATAGTTGTATTATGTATTTGTTTAATGTATTAGTTTCTGTAATTTCTTATAATAAAAAAACCTGCATTAGCTAGATATTCTTCATCAGTTTATTCTTTTCATATTGAAGTTAGTATTTTATTATTTACTATTATGAAGTTGTTGTAATGTTAAACTACAACTTCCCATTTGTTTTAATGGGTAATCATATGCCTCCTAAAATCTGCATATGGAATGCTTTTTATCTTTTTCTTCTCTAAAATTATGGGTTGTTAATGAGTGAATCATGTTCTTTATTCAGGTAGAGATTGGTCGAGATTGGTCTTAGAGGACAAGTTGAAGCTCAGAAAATAACAATATTAGTAAACTTAGATGATAGAATTTTTTTCTTTATTTTTTTTTTCTTATTAATCTTGATTTTGGAGTTCTGTTGGTTAACATGCCAAAGTTTGATATGAGCAAGAGAAAGAGCTTATTAAGAGGCATAATACATGGCTAAATAATGAGTTCACAACCAAAGCTGATAGTCTTATTGAGTTGTAGAGAGAACATGCTGACCGTGAAGCAGATCTGTCCTCGAAGCTTATAGATGTAAGCTTACTTTGACAAGTTTTTCCTTTTAGGTTCTTCTCTAGAACATTCCTTTTAGGTTCTTCTCTAGAACATTGCTTAGAAGGTAAAGCATTCATAAATTTGTTTGTGATGTTGAGCGTGTGATTCTTTTTCTGCTCCCATAATGTTTAATTTCTTACTCATGTTTTCAGGTTGAGAGACAACTTGATGAATATTCCATCTGTTTAAAATGGAAAAGGATAGAGCGAGAGACTTGAAACAAAGCTAATATCATTGCAGGAGGTAATATTTGGGGTTTTGAAATTCTTCTGCATATCATTCCTTATTGGTTAGCTAGATTAAATTCAAATCACCTGTGTAGGAATCATGCTAGACTAAAGAAGCTGCTTCAGCAACCGAGGTGCAACTTTCTGCTGAACTCTGAACAATGAGTTATTATTGTAAGTCTTTCTATATTGAGTTATCATATAGTTACAAATTTTGTCCAAAAAGATGTTAGGGTTTATGCCCTAAAAGTATGTATATTTTGGATATTTGCTGAATTAATAAAATGATATTTTTCTATTTGTGCATAATTGGTATGTCTTTAAATATCAGAAAATTCCTAGTTTATTTATGTGACCACAAATTTAGTATATAAGTGTTATATACATGAGGATTAAATTTATGGATAATAAACTAAATATAGTCCATAATAATTAATTAAAGTTTGGGATCTTTAATTAAATATTATTAGTACGGTCCATTAACATTGAGAATGTAATAGTCTTATCCGGACTATTGATGTGTTGACATCACAATGGAGGTACTTTATATAATTCGATTATATAGGACTGGACCAGACATGATTTGAATCTCACATAAATTCCGTTAACTGTTGAGAGTTCAAATAATGTCACTAGATGATCATATGTAGATCAATCTTAATCCTGAGTAGTTATAGACTCCTATTTATAACATTATGTTCTTTGACATACTTGTTAAAGGTTTTTTTTTTAAACAGATCGAAATACTTGTATCTTGGGAGCATGATGAGATGAGTAGTTGGGAATGTAACTTACAGATATGGAATCCATTCATTCCATTAGGAAGTTAGAAAGATGATTCCCTTGTGTATTGATTCAGGACTTGAACAGTTTGAGTACTCAATTTATAATAGATTTATAAATTAATTGTTTATTAGAGAATCAATGGTACACAAGGATAAAGATGTAATTGGAGAGGTAAACAGAACTTGACCTAGCTCCAATTATGAATTGTCTGTGGAGGATTGAACTACATGTAATGATTAAATCGATAGACTGCTCGTTGTTTTCTGAGTAAATTAATTCTGTAACTTCAAGAGTGCAATTCCAGATTTTTAGTGGAGTAATATTGGAATTAATAAATTAGACAAATTAATTAAAGAGTTTAATTAATTTTCATAATTTATTGGAGCTTGAATTATAGGTCCATAGGTCCCCAATTCCACCTCTTACAAACACTGTACTGGATATTATATTATTTCTATTACTGCACACTTTGTCTAAATAAATAGTTTATCTATATGTAATTAATAATTGTTATTAATTAAATAATTAATTAATTTTGAATTAATTAATTTAAATTTATGGAGGGGTAAGTTTCCTAATTTGTTTAAATTTTGAATTTAAAAATATCTAATTATTAGATAATTAGATAAATAGAAATTGGGAAACTGATTGAAAGTGAAACTTTTTTTTTTGAATGAGTGAATTATCTGCTAGTTTATATATTTATATATATATATATATATTAATTAATTAAATTAATTTAAATATATATATATATAAACTTAAAGTAAGTTAACGTTTTTAGTTATATATATATATTAATTTGATTAATATAATTATTTATTAAATAGTTTAATAAATAGATATATATATATATAAAGGAAATTCTAGTAGAATAAGGATAGGAGATACACCGCATATTATTATATATAGAGCCTCCATAAACTAGAGAGAAGGAGAGTGTCTTTCTATTCTCTGTAGAACAAACTCTTACAATCTCATATGTTGAGAAAATTGCAAGTGCCTAAGAAATTGCAACGTGTGGGCGTTGAGTTTTAAGAAATTGTACGCAACGCCCACACGTTCATTTAGTTGTGCTTGAGGCTTGGATTGGAAGATCGTGGTTTAGAAGACAGTAAAGCTAGGATCCGTTGATAGGCTACAAGAGGTATTAGATCTATTCTCTTTGTGTGTTCCTATTTGCTATGAATTAATACTATACACTCATATAGTCAATTGTTTTTGAGAAAATTTTTGAATATTCCTAGGGCAATCTTCCGCTGCGAAAATCGTTTTTAGTTCCAACAAAAGAATGGAGATCTTGAGGGTTCGATAAAAGCTTTAGAGGTGAATTGTCAAGACACTCAAGCTTGGAGCTGGCACGTTTGTGTAGAATGAAGGTCTTAATATTTGCACATCCTTTAAACTGGACAAGTATAATTACTTTTGATGTAGACTTGATATTTATTATAGAATTACTTCTGACATGATTTAGTTGGTCCAAGTATCTGCAGTCTCAAGTTTGACAAAAAAAAAAAAAGAAGATGATAATCTATCGAGTAGTTAGGAGCTCTAATTGGAGAAGACTAAGGGAAGCTGTTTTGGCCCTTTGAAAACTTTTTCATGATAATTAGAAGTAAATTACAATTCTATAAATAGAGTTTACGGCTTGTGGAATCTTGTAAATATTCATTACTGACTTGTTTTTTTTTTCATGATAATTAGAAGTAAATTACAATTCTATAAATAGAGTTTACGGCTTGTGGAATCTTGTAAATATTCATTACTGACTTGTTTTTTATTTTTTATTTTTTTGTTTTTTTCTTCAGGTTGCATTACAGTATGGATATTATCTCAGTGATTATTTTCTAAGTGCATTAACATAAGTTCAAACAAACTCTTAGAGGACTTTTGTGAGGAAATGTTTGATGGTTGTAGTTTTAATTGTTGTGCTATTTTTTATTGAAGATATTATTATGTAATACTTAAAGTTAATGTACCAAATTTATATGTAATTGTCTTTGAAATATTATGATCTTTTATTTTGTTATATAAAAGTACAAGTTTTAGTGAAAATGGTTTCTTTAAATTCTACTAATATCATATATAGAAAAGTGTCTAAATTCAAAGCAGTATCAAGGTAAGTGAATGCTATTTAAGATGTATAACAACATGCTATAAAATAATTTCTATAGCACGCAAAAAATGCTGTAAAATCATTTTTATAGCATTCGACAAATGCTACGAAAGAGTTTCTATAGCAGTCAAAAAAGCTATGAAAAGGACTTTTTATAGCGTACAAGATAGCATTCGAAACACGCTATAATAAATGGGAGACTTTTAATAGCGAGGGTTGTCATAATATGCGCAAAAATTCTATCAAAACCTTTTGATAGTATTTTTTGCACGCTATCGTATCCAGTTTTTATCGTAGTGACATGTGGTGTATTTATATTGTCTGATGAGTATTGGTGAATAGGGTGTGGCGGGCTAGCACCCAAATATCTGGTTCCTTCGGGGACCTTATTTAGTTCCTTCCGGAACATTATTAGGTTCCTTCGGGGACATTATTTAGTTCCTTCCAGAACATTATTAGGTTCCTTCGGGAACATTATTTAGTTTCTTTGGAAACACTCTGATAGCGATATAGGGAGGACCTCTACAGTACACAGAGGGGTTTGAGATGTATTTCAAACTCGAGACCTCCATATGACGGCTTATGATTAGTTATTAGTTATTAATTATCTGAGTGGCTCAGTATACAATCCACGGTCTTATCAGGCAATACAATATATACAGGGATTCCAATCATACGATTATTTGTTATCTGTCATGTGCATTCTGCATCTGGATACATTACTTATTGAGTTTTATACTCACAAGTATTCTTACGTTACAGAGGGTACTAATGCTATGTGATTTAGAGGAGGAGCGCCGACTTTCTGATTGCGGCTTATGCATATGAACATTTTAACGCTGTGGTTTTCTGACAAAGGATTTTGTATCTTCTTTTGAGTATGTGTATATTATATATATTTTAGGAGAGGCCCACTTTGTGAGTATGTACGTACCTATAAATTAGACCCTGTATAATTATTAGACTGTGTATAATTATGAGTGTGATTTTTTTTCTTATAGAAAGTTTAAAAGTTTTAAACTTTTATATTTTGTCAGTTCTAAGTCGAGTAGCATCTCCCAATCTCACTAAATATTTATAAAAATATCTTTACGTACGTGTGTGGAATCGAAAGATGTTACAAATAGTCTGAATAAAACTATTATATTATCAGTATTAATGGACCATACTAATAATATTCAATTAAATGTCCCTTACTTTAATTAAATTTTACAGACTATATTTAGTTTATTATCCATAAATTTAATACTCATATATATAACACTTATATACTAAATTCATAGTCACATTAATAAACTAGAGATTTTCTGATATTTAATTACATATAAACTATACACAAATTCAAATAGAAAAATATTATTTTATTAATTCAGCAAATATCTAAAAATACATATGTTTATTGTATTAACCCTAACAGCTATGAGATTCATAAGTGGGCCCCAACTAGCCCCACAAGCTACTGCTACGATTTGCTAGTTTACCAGAAATGTCAGATTTTATAGTTTCGTAGGTGAGGTTTGTTATACCATCACTCTCTAATTATAACTCATATTTCATTTTTTTTATATATCATTAAAAACCTTAATCGATAAGCTTTCTAACTATATAAAATATAACCTAATTAGATAGCTAAATGTCTTTGTAAATCTAATTACATTCACTATTGTGTTTTCTATCTTTGTCGTACATTTAAAAGTTTATATAACTTTTTATTTATTTAACCAAATCACTCAAACATTATCTTATTTGAATCTTATCATCAATAGAATTCTTCCTCATCATACTTCATACAATCTTGATAGATTAAAACCGTAATACTAAACATGCAAATTAATACCCAAAATCCAATTAATACATGTAAACTTAATAGGTTCGAGTTAATTTACTTAAAAACTTACATTGGTTTTGGAAGAAAATTGTGCCTGCACAACAAGAACAGATTATTTTATGAACATGAAAAAGTGGCTGAGGACTTTGATTTATGATTGTATTGTGTAACAGGTACTAAATCGTATCACATTATTGTATGATACTAATGATTCTTTTATTGCATTACTGTAAAGGCTTTTGAGCATAGCCATAGATTATGCGGAATGACACATAAGGTAGCAGCAAAAGCAAGCTGTCGTGTACTAGAATTTGAGAATTTCATTTGTTTTTGATATACATAATATTTTAGTTGTTCATTTTAGTAACTTAGTCTTCTATTAAAAATGTCACGTTTCGTTTCGTGGAACAATTTTTACCAATATAGAGAACAATTGTTCCACGAGAAGCACCAAATTCTATCCTCTTCTCCAACTCTTAATCGGAAGCAACAACATTTCAATCCGAGACGATTTCAGTCATGGTAATGCAACTCCCTTTAACTTAATTTCTATTCCTAACCGTTACCATTCCCAATAACCAAAATCCATTCCCGTTTAATTAGAGGTTTCAAACCAGGAATCGGCACAGATATGGAAAGAATTATTGGATACGTGTTATGGATGGAATATGTGTTGAAATAGTCTTTTTGGAGGACCACAAGTGATCATTTTACGCTTTTGACTTTGGAACAATCTCTCTCATTTTTTTGACCAATTTTAACTTTTTCTTCTTCTTCTTTATTTTCTTTTTTTTTTTTTCTTTTCATCTTTGTATACAATCAAGCGGCGTCAGCAGATCAAATACGAAAAAAAAAGATTTTATAAGGAAATGGATTTTGAAATCTACAAAATATATATTAGTTCAAAAAAAAAAAAAAAAAGAAACCCATTGAAACACATAGAATAGTAAAAGATTTGGTTAATCACATAGTCCTTAAAGACAACCTAAAATCTAACTTTGTTTCCTGCATTTTTAAATGTCTGATAGTTGGTCTTCTAATTATAAATGCGCCTCATTTTAGTCCTCAGTTATGCAAATGTCACATTTTGTTACTTCTGAAATCTGCACCCTGAACTATGTTTTTATGTTTCAATTTTGGCCACAAGAATACGAGGGAAGTGCTAAATTCTCTCTTTTCCACTTATCGTATTACTTGACATGTAAAATCGTAAAATCTGTAAAATAACTTTAAATATTATAAATCATAACGAAATTTATATATCAAACAATAAGACATAATGGTAAATTTAGAACTCCTCAAAATATAATCCAATGTGAAAAAAACATAATTCAAAAACTAAATCTGGGACAATAATAAATTTAGAGATGGAATATAGAATATTATTCAGAAACTAAAAACCGGAGTAACTCGAGAAGATTTACACAGAATACTGAATACTAGGATTATTTTAATAATAAGAGTGAAAAAATTAGACAAGTCAACGCAAAGAATATTAAGTTAGGAAAATTCAGCAGAAAGTGGGAATTTCTCTCCTTTGGCTTTTTAGGAGTAATCCCACTTTGTGGATAGAGAACGTCCGAAACTATATGCACTTATTTGTGTATCAAAGCGAGTTACGAAAAGCGGCAAAACCCAGTCAGCATAAAAGCGTGTTTTTGAAAATTCAAAATTTATTCCCGTGACAGCCTTTGGTCTAATTTGGATGATGTTAGAACTTTCAAATGGGGCTTATAGTGGAGTATGTGTTCCTCCCTGAACTATATATTATAAATACACATACATTTCTCCTTCCCAAATACGTAGCAGTTGGCCTATAAATAAATCTTTCAATTTTTTATATTACCAAATTTGTAGTATAGCGAAATCTTATTGGATTCTCTGTTAAAGTGGTTTTCACTTCCGAAGAGTCAATAACTGTCTCAGTTTCAAGCCATAAGGACACAAATATCTCTACTACTACCCCAGGTTTAAAACAGAGAAGCCAAGCCCCAGGATGGAGAAGGGTGCCGGTTCGGCCAAGCAGAGAGCAGAGCAGCAATACCAAGGAAAGGTCACGGCTCATCTTGTGATAACCTCCATTGTTGCCGCCATAGGGGGGCTAATATTCGGTTATATTGGACTTCCAGGTACGTTTCCTCTATCATCCTCATTCAAGATTTGTCAGGCATTAATTTCTTACTAAATTTTGAAGAGAAAATATTTAAGTCTACTTCTATGTTTCGAGTAAAACAATATCGACGTGATAACATAATAAGGCACTGGGCTTTCCTGCTTAACAAAACAACGATTACAAAATTAAAGCTCAAGGAGAATAAGGTATGAAGAAATCTAAATAAAGACCTGTGTTTAGTATGAAACTACGTTAACTCCTCGTGTGAGAAGGGTTGACTTCCTTCACATAATTTAGCTTCCTTTGATATAAAATTTTACTGAATATCATGCCTAGCACACATATTTACACTCTTACACACAAATATTTTAATATAAATGCTAGCTTTTCCCAAGTTAATCTAGTAGTTTACACATACAGTAACAGAAGTACAAAAACTCTGATACAAACTTTGTACATATCCATGCTTGCTTGGGGGGAAGTTTTACCATACAATCTTCCTAACAACTAAATTTACTTACAGGTGGAGTAACAGCAAATGAAGGTGTTGCTGACTTCTTCCTTGAGCGCGTGTACGTAGAAGAAAGCTATTTAGATGAATACTGCCAGTATCACACGGAGATCGATCTTTTTTTTCTCCCTTCTCTATACCTCCCCGGTATAGTTGCCGCACTGATAGCCTCTCCTGTTACAAGAATACATGGGCGTAAAAAGAGCATAATCATCAGTGGAGTTAGCTTCTGTATTGGAGCACTTCTAATTGCGGTCACCCCACAAATATTAAGAACTGGACTCAGGAATGTAGGGATCATCATTGGTCGAATCATCGCTGGTGTAGGCGTTGGATTTGGAACTCAGGTATCTTAAGCATTGTTCATAGCACAGACTAACTGACTTTAGTCTGCCAAAGTAGATGAATATATAAATTAGCATTTGGTTTTCTTTTCTCATCTTGATGTTCCAAAGTGAAACTAATTTAGTCTTTCTTCCCGATTTTGTGAAGGCAATTCCATTGTACTTATCAGAGATAGCGCCAACGCATTTCCGAGGCGGCTCAAACTTTATGTTTCAGCTAGCAACTTCCCTTGGAATCTTGACAGCAAACATTGTCAACTACGTAACTCGAGTCGACAAACAATGGGAGTGGAATAACTATAAGGGCCATGGTATCTCTTTTGGGTTGCTTGCATTTCTCGCCTTGTTGATGAGAGTGGGGGCAATATTCCTTTCCGAAACACCCAACAGCTTAATTCAAAGGGGATCAACAGAAGAGGGAAGAAAAGTCCTAGAGAAACTCAGAGGAACTGAAAATGTGGAGGCAGAGTTTCAGGACATAGTTGCTGCAAAGGAACTTGCCAGCACAGTTAAGCGTCCCTTCGTAAGCATTTTTAAGAGAAGGAACAGGCCTCAGCTGGTTATAACAATCCTCATGCCAATGTTCCAGGCCCTCACAGGCATAAATTCTCTTCTCTATTACGCATCAATCTTGCTTCTAAACATGGGGTTCAAAGAAAAAGCTTCCTTCTACTCTTCAGTCATGATCGGAGCAGTTCTTGTTTCATCAGCATTGTTATCCATGGCAATAGTTGACAAATTGGGCCGCAGAGCACTACTTATTAGTGGTGGAATATTAATGATTACATGCCAGGTAGATTTTTCACTCTGTTATACATGAGTAGTATCCTATCCTTTACCACGATTTCCAATTAACTATGTTCTTCATCTTCCATGCCAAGCAGGTTGCAATCGCCATAATCTTGAAAGGCAAGCTCGGGGATCATCAAGAGCTATCAAGAAGCTCATCCATAGTAGTGATGGTTCTCATTTGCCTCTTTGCTCTAGCTTTCGGATGGTCATGGGGTCCCCTTGGCTGGGCAATACCAAGCGAAATATTCCCATTAGAAGTAAGATCAACTGGGCAAAGCATTACAGTAGCTATGAACCTTCTGTTGACCTTAATTGTCGCCGAGTCTTTCCTTCCTCTACTCTGTGCCTTCAGATTTGGACTCTTTCTTTTCTATGCTGCATGGATCACTGCCATGACCATCTTTGTTCATCTGTTCCTGCCTGAGACTAAAGGAGTGCCCATTGAGCAGATGACTTCTGTGTGGAGAAACCACTGGTTCTGGAAGAAGATTGTACCTGCGCAGCTAGGATAGACACTTTCATGAACATGAACAAGTCATCGCACAGTATTTACAAAAAAGATTCTTTTATTAGTCTTTGTGTAATTTGATGTCATATTATATTGTATTATACAGCATGATATAGATGATTTCGTACAGTAAGGACACATAAGTTTCTATATACCAGTACAAATTTGAGAACTTAATTCAGCATATTAGTAACAGAACAGTAAACATTACTAAACAATTAAACGTAACCTCAGCCAAGTCAAAACCACATAGAGGCGCCAAAGTCTAACCTCTTTACCAACTCCTCTTTACTTATCAGTGGTGGAATACTAATGATTATACACCAGGTAAACATTCACTCAGTTAAAAATCAAATAACCAAAAGAACTGAACTAGTATCTTATCTTTTACCATGATCTCCAATTCAATTTGTTCATCATTTTCGATGTCAAACTCGCCATAATCTTGAAGGGAAAGCTCGGAGGTCATCAGGATCTTTTTATGCTGGTCATCAGGTCATATCGAAAACCTTATCCACACCCGTGATGGTTCTCATTTGCATCTTTGCTCTAGCTTTTGAATGGTCATGGGATCCCCTTGGCTCGACAATACCAAGCAAAATGTTCCCAATAGAACTAAGATCAGCTGGACAAAGTGTTACAGTGGCTGTGAACATTCTACTGACCTTACTTGTCACCGAGTCTTTTCTTCCTCTTCTCTGTCCTTTAAGATTCGGACTCCCTTTTTATGCTGGCTGGATCACTGCCTTGACCGTCTTTTTCTATTTGTTCCTGCACGAGACTAAAGGTGTGCCTATTGAAGAGATGACTTGTGTGTGGAGAAAACACTGGTTCTGGCAGAAGATTGTGCCTGCACAACATGGACACTTCCATGAACATTGGAAAAGTCACACACAACATTGACATTAATAATTCTTTGATTTATTATTGCATGGTTTGACATGTCGAGTTAAATTTTGATATCATAGTATGATATTGACGAATTTTTTTATTGTATCACTGTAACTGTATGAGGTAATAAGATTTAGAATAACACAGAATGTGGCAGCAAAAGCAATTGAACATATTGAGGAAAGACTTAAAACAAGCAGTCATGCTGTATGCATGACATAATACAATAATGCATTCCCGAGTAATGTCGAAGCATATGCTTAAGAACTAGTTTCTATTCCACCAATGAGGTCCATCGGAGTGGATGACTTTGATAGGTAGGTCTATTCTTACAAAAACAAAAAAAAAAAAAACGAAACAAAAAAAAAACAAAAAACAAAAAACAAAACAATAACATACAAACAAACGTAATGCGATCAATCATTATACAATTCGTGTAGAAAACAAAGCGATTGCTAATTCAATTCTCAACATCATATGATATATTGGTCCGATAAACTGGAAGAGTTGCTAACATCGTCTTGAATTGAAAAAAGTGCTAGTGCTTTGGAAATGTATTAACGGGGCCGAATTATTTGAAAAATGTGTTGAATTAGTCTTTTTGCGAACCATATGAGATTATCTTAGGCTTTGACTTTGGAACAATCCCTTTCATTGTCTGACCTATTTTCACATTTTTCTTCTTTTTTTTTGGGGCATCTTCTTGTAACGATCAAACTAATACGAAAATGCTTGGAACGATCAAACTAATACGAAAATGACATTTGGATCCGATTATAAAATATAAAGCAAGGAGGATCAAAATTAATATTAAAGTATGAATTGAGACATTCTAACGATAAAGACCAAACTAGGAAAAAAGTACAACTTTAGGAGCCAAAATGGGATTCGGGGTATCAATTAGAGACTAAGATAAGACCAGCCCAAGAAGATTTACACACAAAATGCACTAGGATTTTGAGAGCAAATTAATAAAAATAAATAGATAGACAAACAAGTCAACAAGAAGAAGAATTGTCCAGGAAATAGTCAACAGAAAATGGGAGAACCCTATTATGTGTCTGTACTTTCCTTTTTCATTTATTTATTTATTTTTCTTGGCATTCCTCTTGTCACTCGTGGATGGAGATCGTACGAAACTGTGTATACGTATACGCGTATTAATAAAGTGGGTAGAAAACAAAAACAGCATACCCAGTCAACCTAAAGGCGTGTCCTTTGCACTTTTCTGCAGAAATTTCAAAATTACTCCCGTTTCTGGTCTAAACTGGATGGACGTTAGAAAATCCAAATGGAGCTAAGATGAAGTATGTTCCTCCCGCCCTGAACAATATATACGCACACGTATATTTATCCTTCTCGTATACAATGGTGGAGCCAGAACCAATTCATAATAGGCAATAAAGTAATTTTATTAAATGCAAAAAATGACACACAAAATTCTAAAACTTCACAAAAATATTTTAAATAATAATAAAGTAAAATATACCTTCAAAAAATCATCTAAAAGTTAAAATTTGTCTTTATTTAATCATTATCATGGAAGAAAAAAAATTTGAAATACATGTATAAAAATGAAAAGTTTTTTCAAATTCCATTTATTCTCAATATTTATTTTAAAAATTAAATAAAATGAGTATGTTATTTTCAAGTGATTCTAAAAACAATTCACATCTCAAAATAAGAATAAAATTGTAAAATTATATTTTTGATAGAGACAAATAACAAAAAGATAAATTATTTCACATATAAAAAATGAAAAGAAAAAAGTTGAGTGTGGCCATGGCCCCCACTTGCCCCCTTCCCTCCGCCACTGCTCATATACATAGCAAGCAATAGCATATAGAAATAAGCATCAGGTTATATTTTAGCGAAATTGTACTGGAATCTATATTAAAGTGGGCTTCTTAAAAGTAAACATAAGCTCTCTCAGTTTCAACTTCCAACCCAAAGGGAAGAGAGTTTTTTTTTTCCTTTTTTTTTTTTAAGTGAGACTTAACTAATGACCTCCACTTATTGCAAATTAAAGAAAAATACTTACTACTACCCAATCCCCACCCCACCCATTAGAGATAAAAGGGAAGAGAGTCTTTATCACCTCATAATTCTCTATTACCTCAGATACCAGAGAAGGTTTAAAACAGAGATGCCTGGTATGAAGACGGGTTTTGGTTCAGCCATGCAGAAAGCAGAGCAGTACCGAGGTAAGGTCACGCCTCATCTTGTCATAACCTCCATTACTGCTGCAATTGGAGGCTTAATATTCGGTTATATTAGACTTCCCGGTACCTTTCCACTATCCTCATTCAAGACTTTTCAGCATTTCTTACAAGTACTGGTTTTGAAGGGAACATGTAAAGTCTACGTCTATTTTGAGTCGAATATGATCGAGGTGATGGTAGTCTTGTGCTGTTTTTGGTAGATAAACCAGAGAAGAATATTTCATTTTGAACAAAAGCCGGCACTAGGCTTCGTGCTTAACAAAAGAACGAATATAAAATTAAAGCTCAAGGATAACTGCCAGTGAAGAAATATAAATAACACCTATGTTAAGTATGAACTATGAACTATCAAAGGCTGCTATGATAAAAAGGGTTAACATCCTTCACATGATTTAGCTTCCTTCGACACAAATTTAACTGGAATATCACGCCTAGCATATATATGCATATATATACACCTATATATACATATTTGGATATAATGCAAGCTTTTCCCCAGTTAATCTAGTAGTTTGGATAAATAATTTTGTCAGATCAACATACTGTATGAAAAAGTAGAACTCTGGTACAAACTAGTGCATAAGCATGAGAACTCTGGTACAAACTAGTGCATAAGCATGCTTGCTCGGGTTATGGGGGAAAGAAAGTCTTACCACACAATCTTCCTAACTTACTTACAGGTGAGTCAAAGCAAACGAAGGTGTTGCCGACTTCTTCCTTGAGCGTGTGTATTGTACGAAGAAGAATATTACATGGACAAATGCTGCATCACACACCGATTGATCTTTTTTTTATCTCCCTTCTCTATACCTCCACGGTACAATAGCCTCATTGATAGCTTCTCCTGTTACAAGAATACACGGACGTAAAAAAAAAGCATGATCATCAGTGGAGTTTGTTTCTGTATTGGAGCAGCTCTAATTGCCTCCGCCCCGCAAATAATAAAAAATGGACTACAAAATGTAGGGATAATCTGTGGTCGAATCATCGCTGGTGTAGGCATGGGATTTGGAACTCAGGTATATTAACCATTGTTCATAGCACAGACTGACTTATTTATGCCTGCAAAAGTTGATGAATATATGATTTAACAGTTTATGTTTCTTTTCTCATCTTGATGTTCCAAAGTCAACTAATTTGGACTTTATTCCCAATTGTGTAAAGGCAATTCCAATATATTTATCAGAGCTAGCGCCAACATATTTCAGAGGAGGCTCAAACTTCATGTTTCAGCTAGCCACTTCCCTCCGGATCTTGACAGCAAACATTGTCAACTATGTAACCCGAGTCGACAAACAATGGGAGTGGAACAATGACAAGGTCCATGGTATCTCTTTTGGTTTGCTTGCATTTCTTGCCTTGTTGGTGTTAGTGGGAGCAAGATTCCTTTCCGAGACACCCAACAGCTTAACTCAACAGAGATCTAATGAAAAAGGGCTAAAAGTCCTAAAGCAACTCAGAGGAACTGAAGATGTAGAGGCGGAGTTTCAAGACATAATTGCCGCAAGTGAATTTTCCAGCACAGTTAAGCGTCCCTTTTTAAGCATTTTTCAGAGAAAGAACAGGCCTCAGCTGGTTATGGCAATCCTCATGCCAATGTTCCAGACCCTCACAGGCATAAGTTCTCTTCTCTACTATGCATCAATCTTGCTTCCGAACATGGGGTTTCGAGAAAAAGCTTCCTTCTTTTCTTCAGTTATGATCGGAGCAGTTCTTGTTTCATTAGCACTTTTATCCAAGGCAATAATAGACAGATTGTGTCGCAGAGCTCTACTTCTTAGCGGTGGAGTACTAATGATAATATACCAGGTAAATATTCTTTTGAGAATAGTAAGAAAGATCAGCCATTTACTTCAGACAATATAACCAAAAGAACATAAGTAGTATCCCACCTTTTACCAAGAATTCAAATTAACTTCGTTCTTCATCTTCCACGTTAAGCAGGTTATAATCGCCGTAATCTTGGTGGGCAAGCTCAGAGATCAACAGCTATCAAGAAGCTTATCTATAGCAGGGATGGTTCTGATTTGCCTCTTTGCTAGCTTTCGGGTGGTCATGGGGCCCCCTTGGCTGGACAATACCAAGTGAAATATCGTTAGAAATCAGATCAGCTGGACAAAGCATTACAGTGGCTGCGAACCTTCTGTCGACCTTAGTTGTCGCCGAGTCTTTCCTTCCTCTACTTTGTGCCTTCAGACTTGAACTCTTTCTTTTCTATGCTAGCTGGATAACTGCCACGACCATCTTTGTTTATCTGTTCCTGCCTGAGACTAAAGGTGTGCCCATTGAAGAGATGACTTCTGTGTGGAGAAACCACTGGTTCTGGAAGAAGACTGTACCTGCACAGCTAGAAGCCTAGAACAGACAGTTTTCTGGACATGAACAAGTCATCAGAGTATTCATATAAAGTATTCATCACTGTATAATTTGACATGTCATATGAAGTCGTATTATATAGTATGATACGGATGATTTTGTGTAGTCAGTATAGCCAAACTTCTACGTACCAGGACAACTTTGAGATAACCAATTTCAGCATATGTAACATAATTCATTAAGCAATACTGTCATGTTCGCACCATTTTCGAGTAAGTAACCTCAGAGCATCCAATTAGAAGCCTGTTTATTATTCCATGAACCTATTAACATATAGGAAAGAAGATATGTTCAACAGAAAGCTACTAATAATTGAGCAATTGAAAATCATCTCAGCAAAGTCAAAACCACAAGAGGTACAAAAAAATCTAACCTCCTTACCAACTCTTAAAAGAAAAGAATTCAAGTAACAGGACGATAGGTACAACCCACCGATCAACCGTCAATAAGCTTTGTTTCATCTATGAATAAATGTTACGAGACTGAAAACAGAGAAATTTAACTAACCTTAATCATCCCAGGAGAAAAAATATCATTGGATTTAATCTTTCCCTAAATCCAGAACTCCTTTCCGGGTAAATCATTACAGAAATCAACACATAGGAGTGGAAGTAAACGGAATCTATGGTTTTATTTCATGGAAATGTAAAACAAGGTAGATGATTGGAATAAAATACAGTACATTACCGAGTCTACTGAACCCACTACAGGTCACTATGAGCGAAAGCTACAAATCTGAAAACCCAATACAACTTCAAGGGAGACGAACCTAAAGCGATATTCCTCCATACATGCCGCTACTTAACATCAAAAACACTATACAAACAACCGTACATCTTATAAGCGAAAAGCAAAGCAAAAGAAAGCATTTCTTTAACGAAGCTACGAAGATTATGATATATCGTCACTGGTTAAACTCAATAACCTTCCTCTTGAAAAAATAAAGGAAGAAATTGAGACTTGAAATTGAACGATCGATCGGAAGAAATGGAGAAGAATCCATCAATTTTCTCCCAGTTCTCTCCGGTTCAAAGTGCGAAAGCCTAACCGGAATATGCTTCGTACACCTTTTATTCTTCTTCGACTACTACACTTGGTTTTTCTAGGTCTCGATCAAGCCAAATCGAGCTGCAACAGCCGTCGCAAATCACTGGTCGCCGCATCTTTCTTCCCCAAAAACCCCGGCAGCGGCAGCGAGCTGGGCGGTGGCGAAGAAAAAAAAGCCCCCGATCCAGCGTAAAGACCATCCACGACTTTGCATTTCGAAACCCTAACCTGCTTCATCACCATTTCGGGGTCCGGACCCAGCCGATTCGTCGATCCGAGAACCAAATCCACGTCCTCCACCTTCGCCGCCGTCCTAGGCTTCCGATTCTTACCGGCGGCGGGAGCGGCGACAACAACGCCACTGGCCCGATCGCTCTTCGCCGTACTCAAACTCAACGACTCGCCTCGCTTCAGAATCTTGACTTGCCCCATAACCAGGTTACTCGCAGGAGCTTTCTCCACCATGGCTCCACCTCTCGACCGAGTACGATCGCGATCTTGCGGAGATGATTGGAACCCTGCCGGACTACGCTTCCTCCGGCGGGACTGAAAACCGTTAGGGTTAGGTTTAGGGCTGAGGATCGGCATATTAGGGTTCCGGCGTGATCTCAACGGGGTGGTCATCGCTACCGATTCGTCGGTGAATCGGCCTCCGAGGCAGTCGTGTGAGCGAAGCACCGCCGTGCCCATTTTTTCTTGTTTTTCTCAGGAAAATGGGAAAGAAAGCGAAGGAAAATGATCGAATCGTACAGACAAATTGGATTTTGTTTAAGAAATGGATCGTTGGATTGTACTACTAAGCGAA
This sequence comes from Trema orientale, assembly GCA_002914845.1. Taxonomy (NCBI): domain Eukaryota; kingdom Viridiplantae; phylum Streptophyta; class Magnoliopsida; order Rosales; family Cannabaceae; genus Trema; species Trema orientale. The sequence continues at coordinate 85,268 of JXTC01000596.1, read as the reverse complement.
GAAGAAATGAGGGTATTTATAGGGTCCGAATCTTGGAAACCGCCTCAAGTTAGCCTTACCTACAGTTGAGTCACAGGACGAATCTGATTGGACGAATGACGGGATTAGTTGGAATGGTTATTGTGACATAGAGTTAAACTGCCCTTGGAGTTTATATTATTTACGGTAGTATCCTCCAGTGATTACGTAAATTTTGTGGAAAGGTAAGGGTGAGGATGTAATGTGGAAAACTGGATTAGAGTTTAAGAATGGAGAACACGCGTCTCTAGTTGCATGGGTTATCGTATTGAGCTCATGCAAACGTGGCGTATGAGTCAACCGACATTCGTTGGGTCGTTAATTTAAGAAAACCGCCTTTAAGTTAATCTTTTGTTTATTTTATGTTTTGCTTTTAAAATTCAACTTTTTTTCCGTTTCCTTTACTTTTCACTCCCTAGTTTGATTTATTTAATTTCAGCTCAATTGTTAGAGATCAGTTTAACCGATTAACCCAAAAAACTTTCTATTTTTAACCAAATTTTTTGTTTGGTACTAAATTTGTAGCTGAAGGAAAGATCAACGTACAATGATTATGGTGCTTGATTTGGGTGGACATGATTATTTATAAAAATAATTATTGTAATGTTATGGCTATTGTTATTTTTGATTAAATTGTCTTAAATAATTCTCAAGTTTGGAATAATCATTCTTCTATGCAATTGAATTTGTTCTCTCAAATTGCCAATGTCAACTTAGATATAATACTATCAACTTGGTTTCCTCTCTCTTCTCTTCTTGTTTATCTATCTTCGCCTTCTTCAATTCCTCTTTCCTCCCCATTTTCATTACTTCCGAAGGCTTCTTTTATAGTGTGTTTTGTCAGAGGGAGGAGTGGAAAGAAGGAGAGGCGTGAGAAGATTATTAGATGGATTTGGAGTATGATGGTTATTTAGTAGGAGGGATTTTAAGTGGAAAGAGATTAGACAAAGGATTTCAAATCCTCAATTTTATCCAATTTTTAATCCATCTAAAATCGGAGAGATTTTAGGAAGGAGATGTCCACTCAAGTGGTAGAGTGATTATTCTAACTATAATCTTTCCTCTTCCTTCCATCTCTCCCTCTTACTAAACAATGAAGAGGATTTTGATCTTCTCTCCTTCCTCTCATAACATGCACAATAAGAAAAAGTGTCCTCCTTCCTCTCTTACTTCTCTTCCCTAGGTAATACAGGTCCTCTTTCTCCCCTCTTCTCTCCCTCCTACCAAAGATAGCCTTAGCATTCAAAAGCGGTTAAAGAAAAATACAAGAGGCCGTAGGAATGATAATAAGGTAAATTGGAGATAGTTTGTCAATTATTGTCTTCTCCCCGAATATCAACCGCAATATCATATCTAATCTATTAATCAATATCATTTTAGATATATGGATAGCTTGAGATCTAACCAATGGATAACAGGAAAAGCATGGTTAACTGTTACCTATTGATTATGACAAAATTTAAATAAAAAAAATCTAACATAATTTATTGTGTAAATATTTTTTTAAATAGTTGACAAAATATCAAATAGAACAATATACTAAATAGTTTTCAAACTCTAAAATTTAAATACATAAATATATATAAGTCTCCAAACCCATTATTTATTAAAAAAAAAGTATGAATATGTGCGATGTAAAATTAGGCATATGTTTGTATATAATAATTATTATATGATATGTATATCAAGGTGGCTACGAAGCGGATTATGCTATTACTGTCTCTGCACAATACCTGCATATGTGCAAAGTGGTTATTCCTCGCCTTTATTACTTAATCCACTTGAACAATTTTTCTCCTCTCCGTTCTGATCGGATAATCGCAGATGCTTGTGACCTTAGTTTATATTGTCATTCTTAGAGATGTGTTTAATAAATTTCTACTTTTAGTCAACAAATTTTGAAATATATTGTGTAACCGCTATTTTGAGCATTTAAAAAGTAGGATAAAAATTGTTTTTATAAAGCTAATTCTGTTGCCATAATACAAATATTTTAAAATATCATTCTACAACACACACAAACTATAATTTATCAAATATTTAGAAGCTTTTTTAAATAGCGGAATTTTGGTGATTTAATTTACTGAACGCCTGAATTTTTTTCCGCATAGTTACTTTATGCTCGCGATACAACTACAATAGGATTACAATACTAATTTATAATAGTAATATTGGTCAAAAAATAATCAACTTCGTTCCATTCCAAAATTAGTTCAAAATTCCAACCAAACAATTATTCCATTTCAATATTTACTCCGTTACTATGCCTTTCAATTTTGTTCTAAGCATAACATTACCTATATATATACATAGTAAACATAATATGCTAAATCTCAACGATTGTCCTAATATATATTGCGTAATACATATAATAATGTATTTTATTAAAATAATTACATATTGTTATAGAATTTTTTATCGATTGTATTATGCTATATTGTATAGTAGTTTATTTGGTCATTTCTTATCAAAATAATGATTAAAAGTATTACGTTGTTAATCACCTTATTCTTTTTTTTCTATTTATTTTTCTTTCTCCCAACCATTATTATGTGTTTCTACTATTTAATTGTATTTGTTTGGTCATAAGTTTAGAGTATGGGTAATTTTATTTTTCGTTAATGTTATTATCACACAGACAATTTAGTGTTCAGAGATCATAAAAAAGTAAAGGAAAAAAAATAAAATCTGTATAAGAAATTAACAAGAGCTCTAAATCTATTCCATTTTCATTCTTATCTAACAAATAAAATTCATATATCAAATAGTGCCACAAAAGGATGGATTTAGTGCTCCTCGATTAAGGTGTAAATGTTAGATATACATAATAGATTGTTAAACCAAATACAATCCTAGGATCTATCATTCCAAATTGTCAGGAAAAGATTTGTTCTACAGCAAATGATGAGATTACGTAAGCGGAAGTGATTAACTGATTAGAGCCTGAGGGTAGAAGATCTTCCACAGCCAGAATACTCTATGTATGCTCAATGGGAACTCTCTCTATTGATGGAGGTAGAGGAGAAGAGCACACGTTCTATTTGGCTTGGGGACCAAAACCCTATAGTTATGTCCTTATATACTAGTCACCAATAGAGACGCCATCAATCCTTATTGGACTAAGATTAGGTAACCACATATTACAGAGTCTACATTAATAAGTAACTTCCTGAGCCCTCAATTTGATCACTTAATTGGCCCCACTTAATTAGACAGCCCTAATATTATATAATTGTTATAAAATCCCATAGCCTACAAATTGGATTAACGTGTAAAACCCAACAATCTCCCACTTGGGCTACATGAGTTTAATCTGAGACAATTATATAATAAAAACTTGAGTCCGTACTTTATTATTGTCTGTTAAGAAATTATCCCTTAAGACAATCTGAACCATCTTGTATATCAACATGAAACCAAAGTGGCCTTCATTGCACTTAGATAGGCAACTAAACCCATCAATGATTACCAAATCAGTACACGCAATGACATAGATCAGGTATGGATATATGGTATGGAAATTACACGAAAAGTGATCTTACATGCCTATTTCCATTTGGTCCTACTTTAAACTGAAATGAGATCAATCTTAGTCTTTCCTCTTAATGTATTACCGCAAACTTTATGCTTAAATCATAGTAAGAAAGATAATAATATGATAAATATCATATTTGAATTCAGAGTTTACTGATAAGTCTATGAAAATAGAATTATCTTGTGTGTTTTTAGTCTTAGGATAGTTGTTTTAAAAGAATAAATTGTCTAATTTAGGTGTCTTTCTTTACTTTATTTTAGTTTTTGATGTTTCTGATGTTTAAGATCTAATTTAGTCAATATCTATTCTATTTCTCTTAATTTTTAGTAGAATTATTTAATTCTGGACTTGAGTTTTGCAGCATTAAACTGGCAGCATTTTGGAAGAAAAGCTGAACTTCAAGGAAAGCTGGAAGTAACTTTGCTGCAGCAGCGTGCTGGAACAATACTGAACAGCAGATTCCTTTTTCTAGCTGGCATCTATTTTGTACAGCTGGTGCTGACAGCTAATATTAAATACCAGCTAAAGGAAAATGAAGTAAAGTGGTCCTCACTCCTTTATTTGGCTGACACGTGTGCTAGGGTACCTCACTTACCCTAATATAAAAGAAAAAGTGTACCGTAAGAAGAGAAGGAGCTTGGCGGCTGAGTTGAGAGGAATACAGAAAAGGAAAGAAAAAGAGAGAAAGAGAGTACAGCGAAGAAAGGACGAAGAAGAAGAAGTACTAGCTGCAGCAAAGAGCAAAAATCACAATCATCCAGCTAGATTTTTCCTTACTTCTTTCAATCTTCTTTGTATTTAATTTCTTTTTCTTTTCTTGAACTTTTTATAATTAATATGGTATTTAGAGCTGTTGATTTTTAAGCCCCAGAACATGAGCTAAGTTTCCTTAGCTGGGATTATGATGAATCTGAGGTTGTAATGATGGATTAAATTTGCTTTAAATGTTTATGGTAATTTCCTCTTGTTCATTCAAGTGAACTTCATTATTATTTCCTTTTATTTCTTGGCCATCAATATTTAGGATAAATAAATTAGGATTAATTCTGGAAAGGTTAATCTTAGTTGGATCTAGCTTGAATGATGCATGTTTCAATCATCTCCTTAGTAGATCTTTGAATTTGTAATGATATAGGAATATATTATTACCATACAAACCCATTAAAAATTGATGCTATAAATAGTGTTTTGAGAACTAGGTCAGCATAGGAATATGTTAAATCTGGTTTGAAGAGCATTAAACATAATAAATTCGGAAGATTATTGTGTACATATTGAATTTTTGGTTATTGGAGTGATTTTGCCGTAGGCGTTGCTGCAGCAATCAAACCCAGATTTGCAACCAAGGAGGATTCAATATTCCCAACTTATTCCTACCACTGATGCACAATCACTAGATCGCGTTGTTTTCTGCTTAATATTTACATTTCTTTTGCATCCTTTACTTTTACTATTTTGTTGCAAATCGTTATTTCTCATATCTTAACTAGTTTGTTTGACATTTAGTTTTTACAATCAATTTTAGTAATCAATCCCTGTAGAGATGATACTTAACTTACTACTATATTACTTGTTCGGCACGTGCACTTGCGTAGCTATTATAAAATCCGCAACATTTACAAAAAAAATCCATTGACTATATTCTACAGAAATTAAACAAGGAATAAGTGTCACTAATAAACATCTGAACCAAACTACAAACTCTCACTAAAACTGCACATCTTTAAAATACAACACCATTATGAGCAATATGCTCATGAAAGCACTTTAGGTAATAAATATTTAGTGAGTGGCCACTATCATGGAGTTTGTACTTACATGTTCCTTAGACACTTGTTAACTCTGAATACTTTATTTTAAAACAGATAACTTAAAGTCTATGTGCCTTGTTTTCAAGAGTTTCGATTATTATCAGAATACAACAACGCAGCTTAATTATCACAACAATTCCTTGGTGGTCTTTTAAAAACTATTAACCACAGTTTGCAGCCTAGTGATAAAATTCCGCAGTTATATTCCATAAATCGATGCCTTATAACAAGATATATATACTTTGCTACATAGTGAAAAAACTGTAAGTGTTTATTTAACACTCTTCCAAATAGTTCCTCCATTTAGCAAATATATATAACCAGAAGTGGATCTTTAACTATATAGGGATCCAGCAAAATCAGAATCAGAATACCCAATGATCTCTGAAATTTCTCCGATTTCTGATAAGTGAGCACATAAACTAATGTTCTCTCTAAATTCTGCATAACCCATTTTTGCTGCTACTTCATAATCCACATGAGGGTTATTAATATCTACCTAATAATCCTGAATATACACAAGATTCTCCACTACCAATGTATAAGAGAATTTCTGTATTTTCTTAATTTTAATATCATTATGGGCACTGATTGAGACTGTATTTATCAACCTTAGCCAATGGGCATATCTCCTGAAACATAATCCTTATCGATATAGATCTTTTGTGATATCCTAAAAGATACGTCAGGAATGCTCTCAATGTATATGTATTCCTTAGTACAAAAGAGATGTCCCTAAGATCTTTCACATCAATATCCTTTGATAGAAATTTCTTGGTTTCGTACAACAAGCCTATATCATTGCTAGCCAAAAGTATGTCATTGACATACAAAATCAGGAAGATAAACTTGCTCCCACTGAACTTGTGATATATAAAACCATCAACTAAATTTTCCCCAAAACCAAACGAGAAAATAACTAGACTATAATATCTTAACGGAAAACTGGTAATCTTTAAATTCACCTAATGTAGCTCCAGAATATGATGAGCTACTAGTGCCAAAATTATCCTGAAGGAGTCTTTCATTAAAACTAGAAAGAAAGTCTCTTTATAAATAATGCCTTCTTTCGGAGCGAAACCATTAGAACTAGACGAACTTAAATGTCGATAAGATCTTAAACGTCATTATTCTTCATAGATTTCATCTCATACTTTATGGCATTAATCCACTTTGAGAGTTAGAACATTATTTTAGCTTGAGTGAAAATAATTAGATCATTTTCTACTCCCATATCAAACACAAATTCTAGTGGATTTCTTTCATGGCACTTTTTCTTAAGGTTGTTGAGTTTGCCCTTTTGAAAGTTGCTGAATATTGTATTGATCCGAATTTGTATCTTGAATAATATCAAGTATAAAAGCCTGCAACCTGAACATTTTCAATTACAACTGAAGGAAGAAAAATGAATTCCTCCTCAAAGACAATATTCTTAATCTTTTCTCCCCCCCAAACTTAACATCCTCAAGGAATTTATATTTTCCCATTTTGAAAAAGATTTATAAGAAGTTTTATGAAAATGAATCCTCTTAACTTTTAAAAATACCGAATGAAATAGTAGCTAAAATTTTTAAGTCCAATCACTTTCCATATAACCTGTATGGCCTAACCTTAATTGGACAACCCCAGACATGCAAGTACCTAATGCTAGGCTTCTTACCCGTCTATAGCGCATATGGGGTTTTAGCTACATCTTTAGTAGAAGTTTTGTTTGATATGTATACTGCAGTTCTTAGGTTTTTTTCCTAGAGTGATTTTAGGTAAAGAAGAATGATGAAACACACTTTTTACCATGTCCATAAGTTTACTTTATTGTCACTAAACAATATTATTTATACTAGGTTTCCCCAATATTTCGTATTGTCGGACGATTCTGTATGTCTCTAGGAACTGAGTGAAGGGCTCTGGATTTTGTTTACTTTATCTGTCTTACCTACCATAGTATGCATTATGATTAGATTTGACAGCTTTAATTTCCTAGCTCAGTTGAATTTCAACTTGGGCAATGGAAAAACTTAGATACATCCAGAAATTGAGACTTCTCATGAACCAAAGTAGGTACCCTTAATGAGAATAATTGTCTATGAACATAATGTAATACTGTTGACTATTCCAGATAATTCTATGGAATGGTCTGCATGTATCAGTATAAATTAGTTCTAAGACGTCAAAACTCTTGTTGATACCTGATTTCCTTATGTTTGTCTGTATTTCTCAATATACTTAACATAGATTTCAAAGTCTGTTAAGTTAAGTAGGTTAAGAATTTCATCTGATACAAAGCTATTAATTATCTATTAAGAGATATATCAAAAAAGGCTTGCGTCATACCATAGAGAAATTCTTTTAATTGACTTGTACTTTTGTATCATATTTCTTAATATGCAAGATTAACTTGATGAGGCAATTATTTTAAATTTATAAAGATTATCAATCAAAGAACTAGTAGCAAGAATTTGAATCTTGAAAGAAACTAAATTGAACTATTTTCGAATGAACAAGGATGACTATATTTATTCAAGTCAGAAATAGAATACTTTAAAAGTCTCTTCTAAACCCAAAATTTAACCAGTCTCTAATTGTAATCTAAATAACCTTATAGAGCCTCCACTGAAGTAGTGTTGCCATTGCCCAAACAGATAAATCTTTCATCATCAATTTGCAACTGGCTTCACAAACAATCTTGCATGAATACACTTATGTGAATAGTAGGATCCGTATCTATTCACTAAGTGCATTTGGGTACAAGAGCCAAATTAACTTTATGACAAATAAAATTGAGAAGCATATCCTTCTTTATATACTAAAAGGCATGACTGGGACAATCAACCTTATACATCCAACTTTTTCGCAAAAAAAATAGACAAATTCCTTATTTTATTTCCTTTTGCACTTTATGCTGTAAAGATATAACTGCAGCTTCCTTATTTTTATTCCTTTTTCTTATCTTATCTTATCTTGAGAAGTACATGCTAAGTGAGTATTTTCAATCTTTTCTCACTTCAACCTATCTTCTTCTTGCATACTATAAGAAATGATCTCAAAAGAGATCATTTGTACTTAAGGGTGTTGCAACTTTGCTTAACTAATTTGTGCAAGACGAGAGATAGAGACCGAATGCACAAGCAAGTCTTTTCAACTACTCTAACTTAAGTGCCTTTAGCTTAGAAGTGAGATTAGACATCTCCATAATGCACTCCCTTGTGTTCCCTTAATCCTTATACTGAATTGAAATGAGATTCCAAAAAATAGTACTCATTTCAACCTTTTCGTTTTCTATAAAACGATCTGTAATTGCTTTAAGGAACAACTTAGCATTTATCTTCTCAAGTATAGCACCCCTTATGGTTTCCGTAATGGAGTGTTGCATGACCATGAGACTTATGCAATTATAATGAATTTACTGCTCAAAATTCTTTTTTACCAACTGAAAAACTTTAAATTGTAAGAGCAGTAGAATGTTCTATCCGGAGCACAAAGTCAAGACTAATGCAATTGAGCACATTGTGCTCATTCTATTTCTTAAGATTTATGTTATTAGACATAAATGTTAGACTTAATATTGACAAATATATATTGAACAAAAACTGAACAGAGAAGAAAAAAACAGAAAATAACTGCTCACATTAAAAACATGTCATAAACTAAGTATACAAAATAATAAGATATACTAGCATAAAATACATCAAATAAACATATAAGGTAGGGCTTCTATCATAATATACCCAGAACAACATCAATAAGCTTTACTTTGGGCAGACTTATTAACTTGTAAGTGGTACTTTTCAGTGCAGTAATCAAATATTGACAGTAAATCCTATCAGACAGTAAATCTTCCTTTAGGCCGATTTGCTGTCCACGTATAAACTTAATAACCATCACATATCTATTACCGCAGGTGTGCTCATTATTCGGCCAAATAACCACCTTCCTTTAGGCCGGTAATTATTTGCATGAACAATAAACACACAATTATTCAAATATTTCAAAATAAATAAATTTACACAATAGAGGTTACTTTGGCAACATGTTATTTTAACTTATCTATTTTAAAATATTTAAACAAATAGTGCAAAGAAAATAATAACTAAAGTGCCCAGAATATTAAAATGAAAATTTCAATGCACAAATCTTTATAGATGACCGACTGAGTTTTAAGCACTTTTATCAACTCTTAAAGCCAAATAGAGTTTTCAACGAATAAAGTGTGGGTCGTACTGAAGGTAGGTTGAGAAAACAAAACTGATTGGTTAAGTTTCAGGTTGGAACTCCTTGAATTGAGTCGAAAACGACTCAATTCTACCCAAAACTGAGACAATATACCTTAATTAGGTCAAAAATGACCTAAAAGAAAATTTTCTGAACCCAGGTGGTGGTGCTGGTGCCACCATGATTTGATAGTGGCGTTATAGCACCACTCGCATGGCGCCGTAGTGCCACCTGATCTGTAGGGTGGCATTGCAGTGCCACCTGATATGTGGCTTGGGCCACTGGTGGCACCGCAGCGCCACGCTACGGCCTTGATTTTAATTACCCGATTTTAAGATCGGGTAACTCAAACTTAATGCGATTTTTTTGCTCTAATTTGCAAACGTTGTGACTTAAAACTCAGAATTCAACCCTCAAATACTTAATATCTCAATAAAATCATGAAAAAATTCATCAATCATACATGTTATATCTAAACCCTAGAAATCCAAATGGGTAAAGATATCATAAAATAGAGACATGCATGATTATCCTAAGTAATTTAATATGATTTCCTGCTCCTGATACCACTTGTTAGATATACATAATGGACCGTTAAACCAAATACAATCCTAGGATCTATTATGCCAAATTGTCAGGAAAAGATTTATTGAGAGAAACCCGTGACTAATCTAGATCCATTGTCTTCTACAGCAAAGGATGAAATCACGTAAGCGGAAGCGATTAACTGATTAGAGCCTGAGGGTAGAAAGTCTTCCACAGCCAGAATACTCTATGTATGCTCAATGGGAACTCTCTCTATTGATGGAGGTAGAGGAGAAGAGTACACGTTCTATTTGGCTTGGGGACCAAAACCCTATAGTTATGTCCTTATATACTAGTCACCAATAAAGATCCCATCAATCCTTATTGGACTAGGATTAGGTAACCACACATTACAGAGTCTACACTTAATAGGTAACTTCCTGAGCCCTCAATTAGATCACTTAATTGGCCTCACTTAATTAGACAGCTCTAATATTACATAAATGTTATAAAATCCCATAGTCCACAAATTGGATTTATGTGTAAAACCCAACAGTAAATTGATGCATGTATTTATTTATTTTAAAACAACTCAATGTCATTAGATTAGAAAAGGAAAAATTAAGTAATAAAAAAAACAAAAACAAAAAGGCTTTATGTTGCCTGGGTCCCATTCTTTCAAAATTTTTTTTTTCAATTTTTGAGTCCCCAAGAGGCGAAGCCTTTGTTTTGGTAACATATAGTCCTTTCTCCAATTTGTTTTTAATTTGGTCGTTAAAATATATGTGTATCTCACATGATAACTTAAAAAATTGTACCTCACAATCTCGACCTCTCATCTTCTTCTCTTGAACTTCTTGTTTCTTGGAGGTTGCTCGAGCAACTAGTTGTACGAACATGACAACATTTTTACAAGCATTGAAGAGACTATGGCGATCATGGTTGGAACCATTGGACTACTGTTGAAAACAACATCCACAAGCTAAGTTGAGTAAGTATCATTTTTTATTCTAACCTTGGCAGGCATAGCCACAATAACCACATTAGTGATTCCTAAAGAAATTTCTCGGTACAAAATCGACATTGAGGCCCAAATTCTCACACTTGTTTTCTCAGAATTTGATTTTGATACCATTTTTTTTAATATTTTATCCGTAATTTTTATACTTTCGTAAAAAAGATCTGTAGAAAAAATGTACTTAGGCTCCCGAAGATGGAGTTATTATTCTCTATCTCCTATGCATTATGCTAAAATTGGTGTGCTAATGCTAAATTTAATATGACATGTCAAATTTAGCACTCACTTTTTAAATTTTGTTCCATTGCATATATGCTAAAAGAAATTTTATTTTGTATTTTCAACATTAACTTTATGCATAAAATATCTTTTTTCTACTATATACTCTTATTATTTCGTGATTTAATTAATCATCAACAAAATTAACTTTATTTATTAATTTAAAATTACTCATATTCTATTAAATGAACAAATTAGTCAAAGTAAAAATATTACAAATAAAAAAAACTATTCTCCTATTAATTCTAATTGATTGTAATTTAGAAAAGCAAAATTTAATGAAAAAATATATATATATACACTGAACTTTGATAATATTGTGAAACATATGAATATTTTATATTTAAAATAATGGCAATGTTGTAAATAACAACACATACTAAAATTTAACATGTGCTATATTTTGTGCTATATGTGGTATAATAAATAGTACATGCTAAAAACTATGCCAAAAATAGCATACTATTAGAAAGTCATTTTTCATCCAAATACTAAAATTTAGCATTAGTTTGACATTTAGCATGTCCATTGGAAATGCTCTAGCTCAAACAAAAACTTGGGGACTTGAAAGCTAAAAAAAAAGGACTCGAGTGACACTTTGGGTAAGGAATAGGATCCCAAGTGATATTAAAACAAAATTAGAACACGTGGCACGTGCCTTGCACGTGTGACAGCACTAGTATTCACTGAAAAGGCCTTTGTTCCCTCTCAGGCAACCCATCTTTTTAGCTCAGTCTCTCTCTGCGATTTCCAGTGAAACCTTAAGATCCCCACCATCGAAACCGAGATAAATCCCATCAAAGGTATCTAGGTATAGCTTAACATGGTTCAGTTTTATAAAATTTGAATTTATGCATTGTTGATTTTTTTCTAAGAACATAATTTATGGAGTTCGAGTGTTTAGATTTCATAGGTTTTTGATTTTATTTTTATTATTGTGATTATTTTGTAAGCAGCTCTTACAAATCTGGTTCAGTTGAGCAAAATGGGAAAAGAAAGAAAGTACCTTTGTATAACTATATGCTTCTATTGAAACCCCATATGAAGAAGAAGGGTCTAATGGACTTGGTTGCTAAGGTAGGCAAATATGTTTGCAAAAGAAATGGAGTTCTCACTAAGATTAAGTCATGTTTAATTAGGTTATGGTATTAAGAAGCTAGATGGAAGATACTACCAGGTTGGTCTCTTTCTCATTGCTTTTTCATTGCAATACTATTGGGAGCAGTTTAACTATTTAGTTGTAGTGTTGTTGTGGCTTCATGAATCATGATTTGTCTTATGACCCATTTTGAGGCTTCCTATTTGGCCCTTTATTTTCTTTTTAGGTTTTGCATAATGTAATTGACTCTTGATCTTTCTATGAAAGATGAGATTAAGGTTGATTCTTTGATGCATTAATGTTCTTAGATGTTATTGTTTTTGCTGGTTATTTGCTTAAGGATAGAGGAACATAGATTCTTAGGACCTTTGGATTCCTTATGTTGCATGTGAATCATTGTATGGATTTCTGATTTAAAGTACATAACTATTCAATCCGGGCTACCTTGATATGAATCTCATTTAGCATGAGTATGCGATGGTAATCTGCTTTCTGTGTAATGCATCTAAAGAAAATTCTACTGATTTCAAACAATTTTTAAAGGCTTAAATGGGTACCAACGCTTAAGCCTCCAGATAAACTAAAACTTCATTGAACTTGTAGTAAATAGAACGTATTATTATTATAAACAATACATAATATTTCTGAAAAGCATAATGATAGATGGAAAATAATGATATTAATGGACATTCTACCACTTAAAAATCTAAAGCCCCTGCTTCTATAGTTGTTGTCTACAAGATTTCATTTTTTATTTTTTCTTTAAGTTAATGATTTTAGATGTGGATTGAAAAAAGAAAAATAGATGTAGCCATAATTTTCAAACTAACTGTTAGTTGGAATGTGCAACTGTAAATTATACTCGCACACTTCTGTGCAAGTGCATACGGTCACAAGTAATATAGATTTAAGAGTTAGAGTATCGAACCCATGCGGATTGATTACTTAATTTAAGCTAAGTATTAAAATTGGTCAATCCTAACTTTATCCAAACAACCGAAATATAGTTTTAGAAAAATAAAATAAAGCAACTAAACTAGTATACAAAATGAATAAAAGATAGAGGAACATAGATTCTTAGGACTTTTGGATTCCTTATGTTGCATGTGAATCATTGTATGGATTTTTAATTTGAAGTACGTAACTATTCAATCTGGGCTGCCTTGATATGAATCTCATTTAGCATGAGTATGTGATGGTAATCTGCTTTATGTGTAATGCATCTAAAGAAAATTCTACTGATTTCAAACAATCTTTTAAAGGCTTAAATGGGTACCAAGGATTAAGCCTCCAGATAAACCAAAACTTCATTGAACTCGTAGTAAATGGAACATATTATTATTATAAATAATACATAATATTTCTGAAAAGCATAATGATAGATGGAAAATAATGATATTAATGGACATTCTACCACTCAAAAATCTAAAGTCCCTGCTTCTATAGTTATTGTCTACAAGGTTTCATTTTTTATTTTTTCTTTAAGTTAATGATTTTAGATGTGGATGTGGACTGAAAAAAGAAAAATAGATGTAGCCATAATTTTCGAACTAACTATTAGTTAGAATGTGCAACTATAAATTATACTCACACACTCCCGTGCAAGTGCATACGGTCACAAGTAATATAGATTTAAGAGTTAGAGTACTGAACCCACGAGGATTGATCATTTAATCTAAGTTAAGTATTAAAATTGGTCAATCCTAGCTTTACCCAAACAACCGAAATATAGTTTTTAGAAAAATAAAATAAAGCAACTAAACTAGCATGCAAAATGAATAAAAAATAAACAATAAGAAAAATGTCTAGGTTTACTAATTCCTCAACCATTCTTTAAACACACAATTTCCCAATTTCCCTCTTACAATAATTAATCCACTAGAATTGTCAACCAAGAATTCGAATGTATACACAAACTCTTTTTCAAAACATACGTAAAAATATCTAGACAAGCTAATATGTTACTCCTAACATAAATTGACTAGATTCATTAAGTTTAGTAATTCTCACACAAAGGTTGCACAAGCCACATAGGTATATTCCTATCCTATGCAAACTTACCCCAAACTAGGTAATCTTATGTTATTTTACCTACGTCCAAACCTAAATTCCTCTTCCCAAGTTCATAAAGGTTTCACTCAACAATCTATTTAGTAATCAATTAAATAGAAGCAATAAGCACAAGGTAAAATAAATAACTCAACAATAGATTTGATTAATGAAAAAAGAGAAATAAACAAACACAAGATACTAGGTTGGTTCACATAGTAAAACTAGACAAAAAAATATTTAATTCATAATATTAATTGAGAACAGTAACATTATAATCCAATAAAGTCAAGAAATACAAAATCAAAGAGAGAAATGTCATATAATTTCTCCTTAGAAAAGCTTGAAGGAGTTCATGGAGGTTATCAAGCTTCTCCTCCAAGGTTGGTTCTTGCGCTCTTGAATCCGCTCTCTAGGATTTGCTCTCAACTATACTACTCTCTAAATATGAAAAATATAAAGAAAAACTCACAAGAAAATGAAGAGAAAAAGTTAAGAACAAACTATGGTGTTGATATTATGGAGGAAATCAAGAAATGGAGTTGGTTGGAGCATGTCTTCATCTTCTTCTTCCTCTTCTTCCATGGCTACCACTCTCTCTTTCTCTCTATCCCAACATCTCTCTTTGAACCCCAAAGATAGGATTTTAAAGAGGTGGCTCGTGCAAACCTAAGGCAGGCTGAATTTGGACTCTTAGATCGTCAAAACGTTGATCTCGGCTGTTAATTATTAACTTAGGACGCAGGGGGTGGCACCACGGCGCCATTTTTAGCACTGCGGCACCAAAATTACCCGAGAGTTGGCGCTGCGACGCCACTTTTTGGCGCTGTAGTGCCACTATCTACTGGTTTGACGCCTCAGCTTCCCGAGTGCGCCATTTCTTCGTTTGAGCTCCGATTTGCGTCATTTTCGTTGCGTTACAACCGTATCGGATTGAACTTCACTTGCACAAATTCACCTCACACATCAAATACCCTTGTTTTATTCTCCTATGTGCACAAACAAGCAAGATAACAAGAAAAATGCTTAAAACAACTCAATATAAACAAGAACATAGCAAAACTTAAGGTAAATTAGTACTAGATAGCTTCAATTTTATGTACTTAACACACCCCCAAACTTAAGATTTTGCTAGTTCTCGAGCAAAAGAAAAAGAAAAACACCTAGAAACACACAAGAGGTATTATGCCGATACTGATGATTTCTAATTGGTTCCTCAATACTCACTTAATAACATAACTTAAAGAAAAGTGCAAACATTGGCTAGGTATTAAGAATAACTCAAGAGCACATCCCATTTCAAATTGGATTTTCTGTGTATGTGTGTATGCCTTTCTTCTATCATTGTGTGAAATCCGGATAAGTTTATGCTAATATACATTAAGTACAAAATCTCAAAAGTAACAATCAAGTTCCATAAGTTTGTTTTTCAAAT
This sequence comes from Trema orientale, assembly GCA_002914845.1. Taxonomy (NCBI): domain Eukaryota; kingdom Viridiplantae; phylum Streptophyta; class Magnoliopsida; order Rosales; family Cannabaceae; genus Trema; species Trema orientale. The sequence goes on along the minus strand of JXTC01000596.1, from coordinate 69,290 downwards.
CTAGCTTCACTTATGTAGATAAACATAATACCAAGGACCAAAAGGTCTTCATTAAGGTTGTAATGTTAGCTTAGGTGAAGGTATGATAATTTAGGTAAAATAATCTCAAATCACCCTTAAGCATATCAACTCTAGAACTCGTGTAAAGCTATTCTTTCACACACCAAGTACACACCATGAAAATTAAAATTTATTTTTCTTATATAAACTCTTAGCCCAACATTTATTCTTTTTTTTGTTGTTGTTGAGTTGCACACATCCAAACTTATTTTCTTTTGATGAACAAGTGTGTAACTCTCTTTTTTTTTGTTTTTTTTATTTTTTACAATCTCACTCTATCCATCCTCCCATAATATAGCATAGCTCAAAATAATTCAATAAAATAACCAATATGCTCAAGAGATAAAGGTTGAATGATATTATTTTAGGCTAGGCTAATGTATATGTGGTGAAAAAGAAAAGGCTTTATAAGGCATAAAATCGGTGTACTAGGGATAGAATGTATCAATGGTTAGCTTGAAAGGCTCAAACGGTCTAAAGATTGCCTAAATCATTTCCTTGGTGAAATACTATCTAAGATTTCGCCTCGATTGATTATCAAGCAAATTCTAGCACTTGTGAGATTATCAAGTTATCATGTTCACATAAACATTCTCTAGATTCACCCACAAATCAAAGATAAAGGCATTGTGCTCAATATAGATTTTCACAATCAAAATAGAATTGATACAAGAATTATCCATGAGACTAAGCCAATATCCATATTTTTCAAAAAGTTATGCACCAATTCACCCAAGATTCTTATAATTGGAACTAGGTAATCACCAAAGAAAGCACAAAATACCTCTATTTATTCAAACACACAATCACACAATAGGGAAAATAAATACACAATAATAAACAAACTAATAAAAGCACAATCCAACAAGGTTTACTCCCTCCCCCAAACTTAGCATGTAAAATATAATAAAATTAAAGAACAAAAGAATGAGTTTAGGGATACTCCTCTCGTTGGCACATAGTCATGAAGCTTGATCTCCTTGAAATAGCACCAACTCCTTGGATCGCACAAAACACGAACATGGAAAAAATAACACACAAATATGAAAAAGTAAACACTTGGGTTGCCTCCCAAGAAGCGCTTGAGTTATCGTCTTCGGCTTAACTCAAGTGAACGCTCTTCAAAGAGCGGTTGTGGCCCATAAAGTGTGGCATACACTACCATGAATTGATCTTTATTACAATGGTCCTCAAGTTTGATCGGGTATAGACAATGACTGCTCATACATACAAAGTGGCTTGATTTCAAATGATTGGTTTCAAAAGAAAACTTTACCTCTGGTTCGAGCTTGTAGAGAGTGTAGAGTGGAGATGATAGCTCTAATGGCAAACAAGACACCGTCGGTGGTATACTTGTGTAAACTAATGATGCGACCAAATCATTGGTCTCTTGGACTTCCTCATCCACCAACATGTTTTATGGTTCATCTTCTTCAAGTTCCCTTGAAGACTCTTCAAAATAAAAACATTCCAAATCAAATTTTGCCATGTCCTCTATCATTTGATAGGCTTCATCTTTGGGCCTCTCTTCATAAATTAGGAAGCCATATCGATCTTCAACCCAACTCCTACTTATAGGATTTACACCTTTCATAAATAGTTGGAGTTGGTACCATTTGGGCAATTCGTGGTCGGGTTCTCTACTAAGCCTAATCTTGAATCTTTCCCAAGCCATATGTAAAGGTTCCAAGCTATATTGTAAAAATATTGTAAAACTTTGGTGAAATCTTATCTTAGCTAGCATCATGAACCTCACAAACAAACAAAACAAAAAAATAAGTCAAAAAAGAAATGTTTGAAGTAAAATTAGAATTGATTGGTATTAATATTAACAAAGAAATAGTGTTTTAATCTCCGGCAACGGCGCCAAAAACTTGTTTGTTGGAATATGCAACTATAAATTATACTCACATACTCCCGTGCAAGTGTATACGGTTACAAGTAATATAGATTTAAGAGTTAGAATGTCGAATCCACGAAGATTGATTACTAAATCTAAGCTAAGTATTAAAATTGGTCAATCCTAACTTTATCCAAACAACCGAAATATAGTTTTTAGAAAAATAAAATAAAGCAACTAAACTAGCATGCAAAATGAATAAAAGATAAACAATAAGAAAAATGTCTAGGTTTACTAATTTCCCAACCATCCTTTAAACACAAAATTTCGGCAATTTTCCTCTTATAATAATTAATCCACTAGAGTTGCCAAACAAGAATTCGAATGTATACACAAACTCTTTTTCAAGAGATGCATGAAAATATCTAGACAAGGTAATATGTTACTCCTAATATAAATTGACTAGATTCATGAAGTTTAGTAATTCTCACACAAAGGTTGCACAAGTCACATAGGTATATTCCTATCCTATGCAAACTTACCCCAAACTAGGTAATCTTATGTTGTTTTGCCCAAGTCCAAACCTAAATTCCCCTTTCCAAGTTCATAAAGGTTTCACTCAACAATCTATTTAGTGATCAATTAAATAAAAGCAATAAGCACAAAGTAAAATAAATTACTCAATAATGGATTTGATTAATGAAGAGAGAGAAATAAACAAGCACAAGATACTAGGTTGGTTCACATAGTAAAACTAGACAAAGAAATATTTAGTTCATAATATTAATTGAGAACAATAACATTATAATTCAATGAATTTAAGAAATACAAAATCAAAGAGAGAAAACTAATAGAATTCCCCCTTAGAAAAGCTTGAAGGAGGTTGTCAAGCTCCTCCTCCAAAGTTGGTTCTTGTTCTCTTGAATTCTCTCTCTAGGATTTGCTCTCAACTCTAATACTCTCTAAATATGAAAAATATAAAGAAAAACTCACAAGAAAATGAAGAGAAAAAGCTAAGAACAAACTATGGTATTGATATTGTGGAGGAAATCAAGAAATTGAGTTGGTTGGAGTATGTCTTCATCTTCTTCTTCCTCTTCTTCCATGGCTGCCACTTTCTCTTTCTCTCTATCCCAATATCCCCTTTTGAACCCCGAAGATAGGGTTTTAAAGAGGTGGCTCGTGCAAACCTAAGGCAGGCTGAATTTGGACCCTTAGATCATGAAAAAATTGATCTCGGCCGTCAATTATTGACTCAGGATGTAGGGGGTGGTGCTGCGGTGCCATTTTTGGCACTGCGGCACCAAAATTACCCGAGAGTTGGTGCTGCGGCGCCACTTTTTGGCGCTGCAGTGCCACTTTCTGCTAGTTTGACTCCTCAACTTCCCGGGTGCGCTATTTCTTTGTTTGAGTTCCGATTTACGTCATTTTTGTTGTGTTACGACCGTATCGGATTGAACTTCACTTCTATTGATTTGAAAGATCCATTTGTGAGGCACAAATTCACCTCAATTCACATCAAACACCCTTATTTTATTCTCCTATGTGCACAAACAAGCAAAACAACGAGAAAAATGCTTAAAACAACTTAATATAAACAAGAACATAGCAAAACTTATGGTAAATTAGTACTAGATAACTCTAATTTTATGTACTTAACACCAACCAACCCATCTTTTTTATTATGTTGTTCCTTTACATATGAAGCTCACGACTTATAATAAATGTTGTGATGCATGTGCCTTGATCCGAGGCTTAAGCCCCATTACACACATGCGAGGCTTATGCATTGTTGCATTATTTCGGTACCTCACATTTGGGGTCTCAAAACACCTCTTTAAAACAATGTTTCAGAATTTCAATGTGAACTTCTGAAGAAATAGTTTCTATTTCTAAATCTTGCGGGCTTTCAGTTGTGCTTCTCGACTTATTTGAATAATATAAAAGTGTTTATGTAATTTAAAAAAAAATTATGAGGTGGAATATGGGGGCTAAGTCATCAGAGGTTTCGATAGTTTAGTTGTTGTTGTTGTTGTGTATTTTTTTTCCTTTTTTTTTTTTGGGCAATGAGATGGCATTGAGTGGCTTTTGTCTTTAGATTGTTATATACTGATGTAGTAGATAGGCTTAAGGGCTTTAGCTGATGAATTTTTACCTTATGCAATGGAATAATATTTTAAATTGGGGGTCCAAAATTTCAATTATAATTTCAAACTTAAGCCTTAAACTCAATAGAATTGAAGATGAAATTTGGTAAAATCATAGATCCAAATCAAATATCAGCAATCTTATAAACTATAATAACATGTATGTGCATTTTCATAGTCTTTATTTCTGTTTTAAGTTTTAATAGAGGCAAAAAAATTTCATCCTACTTAAGTAAAATTAAAGAAAAGAAATCACTTTTTCTTTGATTAGAAAATTCTTTATGTGAGTTAAGGAGACAAACCTGTTTTCTTTTCTATATTGTATAGGGCCAACTGATGCTGATGACTATGATGGCTACACCTAACATCAACAAAGAGCTGCATTACCTTAACAAGGAAGATCGATTGCTACGCTGGCTTTTGGTTAAACATCGAGACACAAAATATGGGCTGGAATTTCTTAGTAAAGAGGATAGCAACAATGAACTCAGTAAGTTTCCTCGATGCAGTATATATAGTGGTGATGATGACATTGACGTTAATGACGATAACAATGACAATGACGATGATGAAGATATTGTGGACGAAGAAGGAAAGCCGACTTCAGGTTAATAGAATTTTGTCATGGCTCTTTAGTTTGTTTTCATATATATATATTTTGTTGGAAACCTATTCTATTAGAATTTTGGTTAACTGTAAGTGTTATCAACAATGATTAATGTGTTATTTGACTTGTGTTAGAACATAGATCTATAGTTTTTTCAGGTTTTTTATAAGTGATAAGTCTTTGCTCCTTATATATCTTATCTAGTAGTTTGGAGAAGTAATGATAGATTCACTTAGCCATCAATAGTTGGGATCACTAAGTCCAGTGGGCGTACACCAAAAAATGAAAAACTTCTAGTTTTCTGTCCTATGAACTTCTCTAATGACCAACTGCTTGTGCCAAATGGAGATAGATTAAGTCATTACGGAGTGTGTGCATGTGTTTTTTTTTTCCAAACCAATTTTCTTGGTTTTTGCATGCCTTTGCTTAATTTTATGACTTATGATGTGGACTCTAGTAATTTAAGTTTGTAAGACCTAAGACGTGAGTTACATGTTATGATTCATTATATGCCAGGTAATAATATGTAGACTGTAGTGAACGAACCATCATAAAATGCAATATCTTTTTTTTTCCTCTGAAAGTTGCAATACTTTTATTTATAATTTGTTGGAAACCAGATATAAGTACTATCAAAATTTTTGTTAACAAAAGTGTTATCAGCAATGATCGATGCGTTACTTGATTTGTGTTAGTATGTAGATCTATGGCTTTTTCATTTTTTTTGTAAGTGATGAATCTTATAGATCTATGGCTTTTTCAGGTTTTTTGTGAGTGATGAATCTTTACTTCTTATATATCTTATCTAGTCGTTAGGAGAAACAATAACAGATGGGCTTAACCATCAATAGGTCCTGTGTAGGCATACACCACAAAGTTAAAAATTTCTAGTTTACTGTCCTCTGAACCACTCTAATGACTGACTGCTTGTGCGAACTGAGGATAGATTAAGCCATTATGGAAAGTGTGTGTGTGCATGTGTTTTTCTCAAACTAATTTTCCTGGTGTTACATGTCACCTTTGTTTAATGTCATGCCTCATAGTGCAGACTCTTGGAACCATCATAAGTTGCAATATCTTTCTCTCTCCTTTTTTTTGTTGGGGGGGGGGGG